>PVHP010009523.1:0-50052 GCA_004024765.1 Zapus hudsonius
AAAAAAAAGTGATCTGATCTCTTAAGTATATCTCACTATGTCTACTTCAAATCTGTATCAAAACACTCAGTCAATTAAGGAGGAGGTAAAGAAATGAAAACTCATTCACTGACTTCAAGTACCACATTTAATGCCAAGAGCATTACATATATTGAGTTTAAACAGAAAGAAAATGAAACACACACCATGCTCCTTAACATAAATGACATACAAAGGAACAGAAGTGCAGAGGTATTAAGCAAGTCACCTTGCAAGTCAGAAACCTGACTGACCCAAGATCAGTATTTCTTCTCTCCTTTCAGGGTTTCTCACAGAATCCCCACAACCCTTCTGAGGTATGTGAACCCCAAGTCACGCTGGATAAACAGTCCCCAGGGATGGGGTACAGGAACTGGCACATTCAATGTTTCCAAGGTGACATTATCCTATCCACACCCATGCTTCCTCAGAAATATGACAATGAAACTCTGAACAATTCCTTTAAATAAACTGGAAAATGTAGGGAAAGCAGGTAAGATTCAGGAGTGAGGACTTGTGGCATTAAAAATCCTACAGAGCAAGTAGTTAATAACCACAGACACCAGTAAGAAACCACTTAACCCCCTGAGTTGCCTAATCATATAACCTCATTGAATCTATTCCACAGATCAGGGTATCATGCTCAAATCTAAAAGGCTCTAAAACCATTTGAAAATTTAAAGAGCTTTCAGCCTACTAGGATGGTCTGGACTCATCACACAGGAAGCCTAGGCATGAGAATTGGCAGCACAAGTTCAAGGTCAGCTGCATGAAATAATGAGACTTTCTCTCAATAAAAGGTCACAGACTAGTTAAATATATAAATTTTGGTTATATTTTATTTTGGATTGAGGCATAATAATGATACGTGTTTATGGGATACAATAATGTTTCCATACATGTATACATCATGTAGTTAAACATGTAAATTTTGGTTATATTTTATTTTGGACTGAGGAATAATAATGATGCATGTTTATGGGATACAATAATGTTTCCACACATGTATACAACATGTAATGAGTCAAACAGGGTAATTAGCATATCCTTCATCTTAAATGTTTATCATTTCTTTGTGTCAAGAACATTCGAAACCTCTCCTGTTTTGAAATAGACACTCCATTATTTACATATGGAATTTTAAGAAATGGATCTTGTAGAAATTGAGTGTAGAAAAGTAGTTACTCAGATTACAGACACCAGGGAGGAAATGGCCACTGTGCAAGGTTGGTCAAGGAGAGAGAGTTACAGTTTACATTGCAGGAATGTTCTGCTGGGCTACTGTATAGTAATGACTGTGGATAATAGTGTATGTTGAACTTAAAAGACAAAAAAATATTTTTGGACAGTCCAACATGGAGGCTCACACCTATAATCCCAGTGTTTGGGAGGCTGAGGCAGGAGGATTGCTGAGAGTTTAGTGCCAGCCTTGTCTACACAGTGAGTTCCAGGTGAACCTCAGCCAGAGGGAGGGACCCTGTCTCAGCAAAACAAAACAATATAATCAAAACAAAACTGTATTTATTGGCTCTGTAGTTTCACATCCCCACCAGCATTGTTGGAGAGACCCACTGCCTGCATCTTGCCAGCATTTGGTATTATCACTTTTAATTACTCTCCTCCTAATTACTGTGCAGTTATATCACACTGTGGCTTGAATTTTGTTTCTCTGGTGACTATATTTATTAGCCACCCATATTCTCTATGGGGAAAATATGGTTAATGATTTGGGGGGGAGCTATTGAAAAAAATTGGATTTTTTGAAAAAAAACTGGATTATTTTTCTCATTATTGAATATAGAAAATTAGACTTTCTGATATGTGTCTTATAGAGCTATCTCCTTGCGTTGCTCTGTTTGTGACACGGTCTCATGTAGCCAAGGCTAGCCTCAAACTCAATATGGAGCAGAGGCTGGCTGTGAACTCCTGCCACCTGGATTGTAAATGCTGGGATTGCAGGCTTGCACCACCCTGCCTGGCTGAAAGCAGCATTTTTAAAGATAAATAAAAGGCAGGATACTGAAAAGGTAAGAACAGGAGGCACCGATATGGAGGAGTAGGGGAAGAACACGAATGACAAAGCAAGCACACAGAGCATGAACGAGCTTGGGAAAGAATCATCTCGGCTCCTGTACCATTCAGTCCTGCAGAAAGCTGCACAGTGGTGACAGAGAGGCAGGGACCATTTTCATAGGACTTCTCCTCTGCTGTGTTTGAATAGGTCAGAGTAATTGGGGTTATTTAATCTAGGGAAAGTCAGGAAGGTGATTTAATTGCCAACTTGTGTGACAGCTTTTGAGTGTATAGGATATATAGAGAATATACGATAATGTAAGAAACTGAATTTAAAAAAAAACAGAGTTTAGTTTGACATTGAAAAATATTTTTGCAACCTTCTGAGCAGGGGTAAAACTAGGACAGATTAAATTCCTTCATTTAAGACATTAAGAAGAGAAAAAAAATGTGCTGGGAATGTAGCTCAGCAGTAGAGCATCTGCTTATTGTGAGCAAGGTCCTGGGTTCAATCCCCAGCACTGAAAGAAAGGTGAAGAATGAAATTAAACCTACAGGAAAGGTACAGCATGTGCTACGCCAGCCCCCATCTAAGGCACTTTGCACATGTCACCTGCTTTAGTCCCCAGAGCTGCAGATAAAGTAGATGTGACCTTCCCCGCTTTATAGACAGGCCCTCCTGAGGCTAGGCCATGCAGCCACTGACAGGGAAGATTCAAACCTATGCTCTCTGCTCTTACTGCCTAGATCTTTCTACTATATTATCTGAGTTATGAAACTTGCAGACTTAAGGATTTGGAGAGTCCTCGGTTTATGGGTTTAAAACTGCATCCAATAATCCACTCTGGTCCCTTCTCACTTTGTAAAGATATCTGTGTCTCACAATGTACTAACCTGGTCTTATCAGATCTCACTGCACTCATCTCTGATAAGCCCAATAAATGAACTTAATTTGGTCTGGTAAGCTACTCTGCTTCCACTGTATCGTTCTCCACAGAGCATCCCCGCGGGGAACGACAAATTCAATTAGGTGACATAAAGGAGGAAAAGTAAGCACCTGTCTTCCAGATGAGAGACTCCAACCTGCCCAGCAAATCAGAAATAGAATAGGAAGTGAGTAGGAATGAAAAGATACTTAGGCTGCTGAGGAGCCCAAATTCCTCAAATTTCACAACAAAACGAGGCAAGTACAACCAAAGCCATAATACAGTAACTTCCACTGAGAAGGGCTCCTTCTAGCCAGATCAGCGAGGGTCCCAAAGAAAGATTCTGGCTTTCCAACCTCCTCCTATGCAGGAAGGTATGGGGTAGTTAGGATGCCAGGAGAGGTGTGCTACCAAAGTTCTCCAAGTGTGATGAGTGTATAAATCCAAATTTCTAATAAAATCGAGAGCATTTGGTATTATCAAAGTTGCTGATTACAGCAGCCCTTCAAATAGCTGTACAGTAGTGTCTTGGTTTAAACTATGCATATCTTTTCTAAAGCACACACTGGAAACTGTTGAAAGCAAATCTTTTCAAACTGCCAGAATTCAGCCCATAATTCTTACCCCCAGAAATTCCATCTCTGTTGCAAGCACATTTTTTTTAAAACCAATTAATTCCTATTGCTGAAGGCAGGGCTGGTATTCCTTTGTACCTGAAATACAGTGAGCTTCAAAGAGCCAAATCAAATTTGGCCCTTCATGGCTAACACATTCAAATAAACTTTCATTGACATAGAGACACCTGAAATACATAGATAAAAACTGTCTTCATTGATCCCCAGCTTCACAAAGTCATTTGCTTGGATTCTTCTGGATTTGACCTTGTTTTACAAAGCTGCTCTGAGATTTAAACAAACATCTGTGACATCCCAAATTTCTTCATACTCTTTCTAGGACACTGGATGTGAGGTGGGGCCAGGGGAAGAGAGTCTGTGTTCTCATTTCTTCTATAGCTTATCCAGACACACTCTAACACTTTCTAATGGAAATTGAGCCATGGAGTCATGGGAAGACAGTTTGTGCTGTGTTTTACTACACTTGTTATAAATTTTCAAGTAGTGACATTTTTCTTGGTGCCTTTCAAACCTGCATTTCACACTTATATGTTTACAGAATGGTTTGGATGTTCATTAACTCTGCAACGATTTGGGTAATGAAGTGCAGAAAAATTGTTGAAGTCATTCAACTTCACATTTTTAAAACAAAAGTGAGCTTTCCATAGTTATGACTTCATGTCTATGAAAGTTATCATAATCAAAAGTCACAGAACACATCTACCCTGCAAAAATATTGGCAGAGAGCTTGGCTTTTTAAATGGCCCATTTTATGTGCCCATTCTTAACAAGCAAGATCAAACCTTATAAACCAAGCCTTTCTCCTCAGCTGCATATCTGCTGTATATGGCAGCCCTTCAAAAGCTCTGGAAAGAGTCCATAATTAGGTGGCAAAGACGCCTGAAAGCTTTCCCAAACCAAATGGCAAAGCATTTAAGACAAGTATCAAAAAAAAAAAAAAAAAAAGCATGTGCCAGGAGTATTCATGACGTTTGGAATACCTTCCTTTGCTTCTAAGCACTAGCTTTGTAAAGTGCTTAGAAACTTCTGTCTGTAACCACACCTACAGAACAAGAGCAAGTGCATCTAGGCATCCCTGGATTTTGCAAGGAACTTCCTCTAATATAAGAAACTTGCATGAAACAAGGCGTCTGTATTGGTTTGAATGTGGGATGTGCCCCACAACCTCTTGTGTTTGTGATTAAGCCTCTTACTCCATCCTTAGCTGGTGAAGGCTTTGGGAGGCAGAGTCTTGATGGAGGAAATATGTCTCTGGGGCTGGACCTTGGGATTTATTAGTCTGGAGCCCTGCTGGGCATTCATAATTAGTTCACTCTTGCTGCTTCTTTCCTGCTGATGTGATAAGCTGTGATACCCAGCTGCCGGCCGTGCTTTGCCTGTCATGATGAAACTTCCCCCTTGAAACTGTAAGCCGAAATAAACCCTTTCCTTCCATGAACTGCTTCTGGTTAGATGTTCTGTCCTCTTGAGAAGGTAATGGCTACAGTAGCCATACATTCCTAAACAACACTAAGAAAATTCTCTCCATCATTTTTCTATCATTCCAAGAAGAGTGATATGTGTTCTGCTGAGGGCTTTTGAAAGAGGGAATTGCAGGGCTGGTAAATGCTTCCAGAGAGGGACCTCAGGCTTCATGGGAATTTGGTATCACTGTTGAACTAAAAGCGTCTTTGCCATATCACCTTATATCCTTAACTCATTGCCCTGTGATGTCTCCAAGGTGGAGAATTCCAAGTATCTCATGGAGAAGAGGGAAATGGACCGTTCCTTCCTTTTTTATTGTCCATTCCTTCCTTTTCCCACCCCGTACCTTTATAGATGTACTAAATCCCTATCTTTAGAAAACATACAAAATGTTCAAACATTCTGTTTTGTGTTGAATTGTCTCCCCTAAAAATAAAAACACATAATTTGAAGTCTTAATCTCTAGTATCCCAGAATATATGCTCATTCAGAAATAAAGATGGTTGAAGATATAATTAGCTAAGATTAAACCCTATTGGAATAGGGTCTCTAATTCATGTGACTACTATCCTTATAAGGTAAATTTTAGCCAGCTTTCCATTACTATAAAAAAAAATTACCTGAGATCATTTACTTACTAGGAGGTAAAGTTTATTTTTGCTCATGGGTTTGGAGGTTTAAGTCTATAGTCAGGCAGACCAATTGCTTTTGAGGGCTGAGGTAAGGCAGCATATCATGGTGGGGCACATGGTGGAACAGAGCTGTTCACTTCATGGCCTGGACTGGAGAGAGAGCAGGGAGAAAAGCTTCTGTCCTATCAGCTTCAATATCCTCAAAGACAAGAAGAATTCCTACCAGGCCTGAAGCTTTCCACCTCCCCTGTTTATCAACTTTCATTCGCAATGACAAAATACCTGGGTAAATCAATGGAGGAAAGATTTATTTTGACTCATGATTTCAGAGATTTCAAGATCTCTGAAATCACATTTGCTTTGAACCTAAGGCAAGGTGAAAAGATCATAGCAGCAGACAGAAGAGGCTGCTCACTTCATGGCAGCCAGAAAGCCAAGAGAAAAAGGGACTAGCAACAAGATACAGCACCCAAGGACCTACTTCCTTCAACTGAGTCCCACCTCCCAAGCTCCATCACTTCCCAAATGCTCATCGAATTATGAATCCATGAATGCCTTAATCCATTGATAAGAACCGAGTCCTGGTAACTTTCTCAATGCTCATGGCTAAACCCTCCTGCACTGGGACCAAGCCTTCAACACAAGTCTTTGGGGACATTTCACAATCAAACTATTACATCTCCCAACAGATGTAAGCTGGGGACCAAGTTTAAATACATGAACCTCTGGGGGGACATATTTATAATCCCTACTGTCACAAAGACAATGTGAAAACATGACAAGAGAAATGGAGATTGTGGAGATGCAGATTTAAGCAGACCAAGAACCCACAGTGGCCATTAGCAGAAGCCAGGAAACAGCAAGGCAGGATTCTCCCTTCCGGTTTACAAAGGGAGTGTGGTCCTGCCACACCGGTCAGACTTTCAGATCTCAAACTTCTATTCTCCAGATCAGAGGGATAATACATTTTATTGTCAAGTAAACAATAGGGCACAACAATTTATTACAATGGCCCTGTGTAACTAGTACATATATGTATTTTAAAACAATGGTCTCTGGAGTTAGGTAGGAGTGGAAACTTTGCCATCTGGACAAATTCTTGCAGCACTGAAAATTCCCCTGAGATGGGGACCCTGCCTTGCTTTGGCATCTCTCTCCTCAGGGACCAGAATCTTGACAAGACCCAAGGCTGGTGCCTTCCTACATGCTCCCACACTTAGCAAAGGCAGAGCTCTGGATATATTGCCCAAAGCTATGGGCAGAACCCATAGACCCCTTCATGAAGCAACAGTGCTTGTTTTAATTTGATTTTGGGGGGGGGTGTGTGAAAATACGTGTGCGTGGTATGTGTGCATGTTCATACAAATGTGGGTGCTCATGTGGGTGAATGTGCAAGTGTATGTGTGTGAGGAGGCCAGAGGTTGACATTAGGTGTTCTCAGTTACTCTCTACCTTACTTTACAGGCAGGATCTCTCACAGAACCTAAAAGCTCACTGATTCAACTAGCTTAACCGGTCAGCAGGCACTAGGGATGCTCCTGTCTCCCCTTTCTAGTGCTGGGATTCCACTGCACCTGGCTTGTGCATGGAACCTGGAGACCCGAAACGCCATCATGTTTCTACAGTAAGCATTCTATCTCCAGTCATCTACCCAACCCCTGGGAAACCATGATTGTACCCTAAAATTAAGACCCACTTAGGACAATTTATGCCATATTTATAACTCCTAAAATACGCCTTATTACTTTTGTACATACAATAGCTATAGCCTAAAAGTTGTTGCTATGGACTTAGTTCCTCCCCCACGTTCACACATGGGAAGCCCTAAGTCCCCATGTGACAGTATGTGGATAGATGCCTTTGGGAGCTTATTCAGCTAAAATGAGGTCACGAGGTAGAACATCCATACAGGGATAAATGCTTTTGTGAGGAGAGATAGCTGTGTCTTGTTTCTGTCCAAGTCATGTGAGGACACAAAGAGGGGGCGGCCATGAGGAAAGGCCTCAAGAAGATTTGAATTGCTCCACCTCCTTAAATGTGGGAAAATAAACACATTTTGTTTAAGCTGCTCAATTTCTGGTACTTTGTTTTGCCAGCCCAAACTTAGGACAGTTGTCATATGTAACAAGAAAGTAAGTAAATGAAATGAGGAAAACACCTTAAAGTCAGTAGTGATAATCAGTTATCTGAAGACTTTCTCCCTGGAAATTGTTGAGTTTCAAATGTTTACTTAAGTGACTGTGTTTAATTTAAGCAGCTTTGCTTTCAATACTAACTAAGATCGAGGGCTGGGAAGATGGCTAAGTGGGCAATAGCCCTTGCTGCACAAGCCTGGGGAGCTCAGTTGGATTCCCAGCACCCACAAAAAAAGGCTGCCATGGTGGTACATTCCATAACTCCAGTGATGAGGGGTGTGGAGACAGGAGGGTCATGGGCTCACTGGTCAACCAGTGTGACAGATGGAGAACTCCAGGTTCTCTGAGACTGTCTTCAGGGAAATAAGGGGGGAGGGGGACCATAGAAAAGGACACCCAGACACCCAACAACCTTCCTCTGCCTCTGCATGCATTCACACAGGGTGAACACATATGCACACAGATGTGCATGCAACACATACATGCCACATACACCACCAAAATAAATAGTATTGGTTTACTTTACATTTTCACAATCAGTGGCACTGCTTGATTCCCTGGGGTGGGGTGATTGCAATATGGAGCAGGAGAGTGTGATAGCTAACTCCTTCAGGAAAGTTCCATAGACTAACTCCCCTTGAGTGGGAGGTGTTTCTAGCTAGAGCTTAAACCTAGGTGCTAAAACTGATTGGACAGGTATGGACCAACCAGAGGTCTCTCTGCTCACCTGGGGCAGGGAATACTCACTGAAGAGATAATTCTGTCTCTTTTCACACACACACACTCACACACACACACACACACACACACACACACACACACACAGCCTAGAAGGACCTTTGACTCTCCTGGGGCCTGGTAAGGTCTCCCAAGACCCCCACCACAACCATTAGGGGGCTTGATTTTTTTTCACCTGAACCTTTCCTTCTCATGATCTTTTCTTTTCCTGCTTGTAAGCTGAACAGCATAGATTTTGGCTAAAACCTCTCCCACACTGTTGGCTGGAGATCTCTGCAACTTCCCATTTTCCTTTAAATATCTCACTATGCTTTATCCTCTGGTGGTCTATAATTTTAATTCTTTAATTTTATAGACAAGAATTCCGGTACTCCTTAAATCCTGAGGTGCGTTGGAATTTGCTGGACATTATCTAAATTCTAATCCCCAGCTCCGCCACTACAAAAGGAAGGAAAGAAGCTATCCTTGCCTGTCCTGGCCTGGCCTGTATAGAGATCCCACTCCTGGAAAAGCCCAGGGGCTGTGGCACCTACCTGAACCTCATGGTCAGTAGTGCCTGTGAGAGGCCATAGCCTGCTGGAGTGAAGGGCAGAGTGGTCCCATGGGCATGTCTCTGCCCAGTTTCCCTGATGCCTGCTTTCACTTCTAACATCTCCATGTCTCCTGCTCCCAGCTCCAAAGCCTGGAGCAATTCTCGTCAACTCGTTGCCCCAAGGAAAAACAGCCCTTGGCAAAACAGCCTAGCCACGCATGCCTCTACCTGCTGGAGTCAGGAGCCAGGTGTAAGGGGATGAATCCAGGCTGCTTCTCTCTCTAATTTCACCGTGGCCTCCTCTAGATTTCTACTATCACCAGGCAGCCACACTCCTCTCTGCACAGCCCATACCTCTCCCAGATCATCTCCATTTTTGGCATATTTGGGTTATTTCATATAAAGGGGACAGGTGGAAGGGAACACACATGAGGCATTCCAAGTTGAGCGTTTAGAAAGTATTTCTATTTTCCTCTTTTTATCTTCCCTTATTAAAAAGCTTCCTTACCCAATATCTCCAAATTTCATGGTAGTATTCTCATTATTAATAATATATAAGAGATGCCAGATCCCAAGAGAAAATCCCGTACCTCTAACATCCACATTGCTTTTATATAGTTGGGGCTCACTTCACAGAGAAGAGCTGACACTTTCATGTCTTACATTTCTCTGTGTCTCAAAAGTATTGATATGTCCCATTGCAGAAGAAACGGCAGGAAAAAATGTGAGAGCCGAAGGATGGGGAGGAGTGTTGTGAAATGCTGTCTTCCAGACACAAAGTGGCCTCACGTTCCAGACCTCACAGTGGCTAATGCTGTTTACACAAGACCTGCATAATTCAAGAGTAAAAAAATGACATCAAAACAGAAAAGTAGTTTTAATAGATGAGGGAGTCAGTGAATAAGGGGGCTGGGGAAAAAAGGGTGGTGGGATGGGATTATTATCGGGTACATTGTGTATATGCATAGAGGTCATCAAAAATGCTAAAAAATATAAAATAATGACAGGTCTCAGGGGACCTGGTTGATTTACATATTGTGGTAGTTTGAATAATGTCCCCCAATAGAATTTATTATAATTGTGTTTATTAAACTGTTAATTGTCTCCAGGCTTCTGGCTAGAGGAAGTGTCACTTTGGCCTAGCCTCCTGGGGACTGGCCCTTTCTAATTTGGATACAAAATACTAGGGATAGATATGCAAAAGAAAAGCCAAAACCCGGTCTGGCAGTTCTGCATTTTGTGAATTACAGTGTTACAGTTGCTGGCTGGCTTTGGAGGTGCTGGGCCTCTCTGTCTCTGCTTGGATCTGTGAAAGGGGGCCAGCCTTTCCTTAACTTCCCCCTGGATCTGTTAGTTCAATAATAAATACTTTCCTCCCCAAAACTGTGCCTGGTTTGGAGATTCATCCCAGCAGTGCGTGTCTGACTATGATTATCACACACACACACACACACACACACACACACACACACACACACACATATGGAATTACTGTTTCTAAAAGATGCATCTGCTGTATCTGAAGTTTACTGGTGTCCCATCCACACAGCCAATCGCAGAGGCTCCACTTCAGATCTTTGTAAACACCATCTACAATTCTCTATTGGACACAGGAACTGAAGGCTTGCTGCACTTCTTTTCTGGAACATGAAAAGCATTAAGCGGATGCTTCATACACTGATCAGAGCCCTTGAGACAACTGTTTCAAATGCGTCATTCATTAACAAAAGCAAGGACCTAGGTCTTGTCATCTGTTTGCATTGCAGTCAGGAAATGACTCCACCTTAAACGCTCTCCTTTTTCAGGTTGACAGATCAACCAAACCTCTGCCCTTTTCTCCACTCAAAAACTTTGATTCTCTCAATCTAGACTTGGTGATTTTAGTAGTTGGTAATAGGCACAGTCATTCTCTTTATTTATCATGCACAGTCTGTAGGATTTTTATTTTATGATTTTTCTTACCGGTTTATGATAATGTTCTCTTTTTTGTATGATAATGGCATAAGCCTAATTTTCCCTTCTGTTAGATTTTGATTATTTCCCCACAGGCTGATATTTAAAATGAAAGCATTTAAAACTTTATGTAGACAGAACAGTTCTGTGATCACAGGCAGAGATGAGAAAATAAGCCTACAAGATACCGTTAATATTATCCCATGCAAATGATGTCTAATGCAGATAGGAGCTTCCCTTCTAGGATGATCTAATTATAAAGCTGAGTCTTCTTCTTAAAAGGTAAGAAGAGGCAGGACAACTCAGAGCCAGCTTGTCACAGCTCCTGCAGGATCTACTTCCAAGGTCCATTTGCATCTGGTAGGGAAACTTACAACCTGGGAATTCTACCCATCATGTCAACTCTGAATTAACCTGGCCAATGTTTTCTTGTTAGTTTCGTCATTGATCCATAATGACAATACATATCCATAGAGTAAAAATGTGATGTTTTGACTCATGTATACATTGTGTACAATTTAATGTCAAAAAACAACTCAGTCAAAAAATAGCCTAAAAGCTGGAGAGATGGCTTACAAAGCCTAATAACCCAGGTTCGTTTTCCCAGTACCCATGTAAAGTCAGATGCACAAAGTGGCTCTTGATTCTGGAGTTGGTTTGCAGTGGCTGGAGGTCCTGGTATACCCGTTCTCTCTGTCTCTATTTTATCTCTCTCTGCTTGCAATTAAAAAAAATAAATAATTTTTTAAAACTAGCCTAATACCTGAAATGACATTTTTCTAAAAAAAAAAAAAAGAAAAGACATATAAAAAGACAACAGATATTTGGGGGGGAAAGTGCTTAACATCATTATCCATTAGGATGAGAGAAAACTTCACTACAATTAAAATGTCTGTTATCAGCAAGACAATAAAGGGCTGGAGAGGTGGCACATGATCTGAAGTTCATTTCCAGCAGCTGGAAGCCTGGCATGTCCATTCTCTCTGTGTCTGTCTTTCTTCTCTTTCCCTCTCTGCTTGCAAATAAATAAGAAAATAAATGAGTAAATAAATGAACAATTTTTTTTGAAAAAAGACAGTGAGATAAACGTTTTAAATACTGGGCCTGATATGTCTGTAATTTCAGCACCACTTGAAGGTTGATAGCAGCCTGTCTGTCTATCAAGTTCCGAGCTAGCAAGGGCTACAAAGTGAAATCCTGTCTCAAGCAAATAGACAGGCAGACAGACAAATAGAAAGAAAAATTCTCATATATTGTTAGTGGGACTCCTTATATGGATATTATGGGATACGCTATGGCGGTTCCTCAAAAGATTAAAAATAAAACTACTGAATGATCTATCGATCCACAGGAAATGATATCAGCATATCAAAGAGCCATGAACACTCTCATGTTTATTACAACACTATTTATAATTAGATTATATTATATTAATTAATTAATTATATTATATTAATTAATTAATTAATAGATTAGTTTCATCTCTTAGCTATTTATATAGCTAAGAGATGAAACTAATCTAAGTGCCCATGCACAGACGAATAGATAAAGACAATGTGGTGTATGTATGAACAGTAGCATATTGTTCAACCACAGTAAAGGATGAAATCTTGTTTTCTGTGACAACATAGATGGGTTAGAAGATATTATGTTGTTATTGCTTTTTTAACAAACATACCAGTAACTGAGTGACTCGTGCAGAGATTAGCTGAAATTGGCAAGAGAGGATCACAGGGCTTCCTTCAATGTTATCAGAAACCGAATCACAGGTTGAAGCAGCTACTTGGTAAAACGGAAGCCAGAAGACCTCTGGTTTATTTATTTATTTTGCAGCTTCTAAGAGGAAGTTTTAGATGAAGGTACAGCAAAGCCTTAGCAAGCACCCTAAATTGTCAGGTCCTAGAGTCCATGAACTGTCAAAATAGGATCATTCTCTAGCTCCGCAGCCCCAAATTTGCTAAACCATTCTGGGCCTGCATGTCTGCAATGCTGTGTCCACTCCACAACTCAGGTCTCAGCTCAGATGTCCACTTCTAAGAAAGTCATCCACGACCCATCAGTGCCCACTGCTCCAAAGAGCAAGGCAGAGAACAGAAAAGAGACAGGGCAAGAGTCTACCCACCACCACCACCTCCCAACTTGTTTCTGGGTTCAACCAACAATAGACCCTCCATACTTTTTCCTGTCTTGTACAATGTTTAATCTCATTTGGTTCATTGTCTTAATAACTAAGGTTGTTCAAAGTAGAACACACAAAATATATTATAAAGTAAAAATAGGAACTGGAACAATTGTGATGGGAACAAGAGGAAAAGAACAATCCTGCAGGAAGGGGCACTGGAGGTGCCATTACAACTAAAGAAAAGCTAAATGCACAGCAAACGGCCCATAGGGAACTGAAATGGCTTCCGGAGACCTTTGCAGGAAGGGATGACACAAGTGACCTGAAAAGGACTGTAGGAAAGTATGTGCCACCGAATGTCAACTTCAGCAAGCCAAGGAGTGCAACGTCCAGTCATTGCTCACCATTACCAAAGGCCTCTGGGGACAGTACTTTGTAAATTCAATATATTATTATAGTGTTTAGAGACCACAGGATGATTTAGGAAAGCACATAAAAAGACTTAGGTAACTTCCAAGGTCAGTTAAAATCCCCACGTATGTAATTTGGCAAAGGCTTTTAATACTATAAATGTCTACTTTCCCCCTCTGTGTTTTATGGTTCACCAATAAAGAGGTGTATTGTGGTCATCTATTCTCTGATGAGCCTGCCCTGTCTCTTTCAAACTTTGGAAAGGAAAACTTGAGAGTAATTGTAAATGTTTTCCGAGCCTCTCTAAAAAGGATAAAACTAAAGAGACCCTACTATTCAGTAATGAAAATGTTCTTCTTAAATGAAAGCTCATTTGCAAAAGGACTTACTTCAGAACAATCAATAATGACAGGTTTTAGGTCCAAGTGGGAGAGAGGAGAAAGGCACAGCATGCATGCCTTGGCTAGAAAGGGTAACAGTTAAACATGGGGAATATGCATGCCCCCCCAAAAAAAAACCAAGGCCTGAGAAAAATATGCCACCTATTTTTGTTTAATGAATGGGAGTTTTGCTCCCTAATTTCTATAGAAGCATGTTCCTTTTCTAATCTGTTAGCCAGGAAGAAGTCAACGGGTTGTTAAATCTATGACATCATATCTGAAGCAATGTAAAAGCTGAGGCTCATGCAATAGGAGCACCCAGGGGACATGGTACCCTGGTTCTTGCATCAGTGAGAGCCACTGGGAAGAACTGTGGAGGACACATGACATGAAACACAGAGCTTGGAAGATTCTACGAACAGGAGAGCAGCACTAAGTATAGCACCACACTTTGTGTTGGAAGACAGGACGCCCAGGCTGGAAACAACATATTGAATGAAGACATTTTCTTTGCTTTCCACCTTCAAGAAAGAAAGCATTCTTACCTAAGTCATAGGCAACCCACAAACACATGATCTACTTCCTGTCTCCACAAATAGCAAAACACGGTTTCCCAAATACACAGTGATACTGGAACATTTATTTTTAAGAATATATTTTCACATCAATTGGCTTCACCAGCAGTGGGCCTTTCAAGCTACATGGCTGGTCTGCCAGGCAAAATATAGCAACTGGTACAATGGTAGGTATGGTAGTTTAAATAATGTCCCCCAAAAGAATTAAAGATTTATTAAAATTATTAATTGTCTCCAGGCTTCTGGCTAGAGGAAGTACCACTTTGGCCTAGCCTCCTGGGAACTGACCCTTTCTAATTTGGATATAAAATACTAAGGATAGATATGCAAAAAAAGAGCCTAAACCCTGACCTGGAGTTCTGCATTTTGTAAATCAGTGTGTTACAGTGTGCTTGCTTGTGGTGCTGGGCTTCTGTCTCTGTCTCTGCTTGCTTCTGTGAAAGGGGGCCAGCTTTCCCTTAACTTCTTCCCCTGGATCTATTCAATAAATTTTCCTCCCCAAATCGTGCCTGGTTTAAAGATTCATCCCAGCGGCGTGTGGCTGACTACGACAGTAGGCATGTCTGTTAATGGCATAAACCAACTATTCTCTGAGTAGATTTCACTCCAAGGGAGCAACTTTGTGCCTGACACTGAAAACCTAGTTAAAAACCTATGGCTGAAAAGATCATAAGCCCTTGGGGGAAATTACTACTTTTGTTTGGCTAAATTGACCTATTAAGCTCACCAAACTACCCTCTGAAAAATATGCTTATGCCCATATAATAATGCAAATCTCACTTTTGGTTAAAGAAGCGTCTTTTTTCAGACAGTGATGACTGCAAGAAGGCTAAAATCTCATCATAGTCCTGAGTTGTGCAATAATGTGCTGAGCACTGAGAAACATCTCTGTCACTCCCTCCAAGGCAAAAGGGACCACTGAGGAACAAGTGTCATAAAAGATCTAAAAGCCAAAGGAAGGGGAGGGATGTTTTGAAACACTGTCTTCCAGACATAATGTGTTTGTTGCATTCATAATCTCAGAGTGGCTATCACGATCTTCACAATATCTACATAATATAAGTGTAAAACATATTTGATAACATCAAATAGACTGATTAGTTGGAAAGAAAAAGAGGTTCAGTGGAGGGGGCACAGGAGGGGGTACAAGAGAGGGTGATAGGAGCATATCATGATCAGATTACTTTATGCATATGTATGTATGGAGGTTGTCAAGAAAAAAAAAATTAAAAAAAGAATTTATTTTCAAAATATGACAAAGTGATAAGAAGAAAGGAAAATAGAAGATGAGAGCTAATAAATCTAATTAAAACTTAACACTTTGGTCTAATGGGAAGTTTGGGCCAAGGGAATGGATGAAGTTTTGTATTGTAAGTTATATGGCACAGACGTTGGCCAGGGAAACCACATGAACCGAGATGATGTGAAGGATTTACTTTTTACATGAAAAGAATATTCTTGTAAGGATCACAACGCTGGGGAAGACACTCTGCACACGGCCAGTTCAGAAAGCAGATGCTGGTATTGGCACCATTGTGTCTTTAAATATCTTTATACCCCTCCAGGTGCCACTATATGCATTGCTTTATGTCCCCATTATAGTAATTATTTGTCTCATGTGAGAAGTAGCTCAGATACTTGGACAAGTAGATCAGTGATGGAACCCAGTCCTATAAAACCATGTTCTTCAAGCTCCAACCCAAGATGGTTATAATGTTATTAGCCTCCCTGTCATTAAGGTCAAAGAAATTAATTTCCTTGAGAAAGGTTAGCTAAGAGTGTGGGTATTGGGCTAGAGAGATTGCTCAGTGGATAAGGCACTTGTCTCCTGGGTTCAATTCCCCAGAACCCATATAAGCCAGACCCACAAGGTGGTGGCCCTGGTTCTCTCTCTCTCTCTCTCTCTCTCTCTCTCTCTCTCTCTCTCTCTCTCTCTCTCCTTGAAAAATGAATAAAAATATTTTTTAAAAAGAGTCCACACTTTGCTGTGTCATGTGTAAATTGTACCATTTTGAACAAATAAAAATGCTCTCTGGGACTGTGTTTTATCACCTATAAAAGGGGGGTGATTGTCTAACAAAACCACAGCAACCAATTACAGCTTTTCCAGCACATAGAAGGATGCATCTCTCAGACTCCCAGCCACTGGGTGTGGCCTGTGTCTGATTCTAACCAATGGAATGGGAGATACGGGGAGGCTACTTCCAGGTCTAGGAAGTAGGAAATCTAAGGCATGATGCTCTGGTCCTCCCTCTGATCTATCCTGGAGTGGGGATGGAAGAGTCACACGGAGACTGAAGCGGTTTGGAGCTTCTCCAGTCAGCTTGGCCCAGTGACAGAGACCGGCTGGTTGTTGGGTGTGGCCACTAGGGCAATGGGGTGGAGACCACACCCCACAACGGGGCACATTTGATACTATAAACTCATTAGTTTGGGTAAAAATTAAATGTAATTGTAAGAAAAGTTCTTTATATAAAAACCTGTTTTAAAACACAAAATCGAATAAATAAAGTTCTTGATCTAGCAGCAGGTACAGCTAAAAATTTAGAAACACCACCCCCCAAATTTTTATCACTGTTCAATGCTTAAATCTGGGAGCTAAAAAACAATGCTAATAGTTAATTATGTAATGATGATGAGGTACCTCAGTAAGCTCATACAGCCCCCAAGATATAAGCAATGCTCTTAAAAATTACTAAGCTATCCTGTCTGAGAAAGTTCAAGTACAATTCTTCAGAAATATGTAGGAATATATTCCAGCGACTTTGAAAGGAATGAATACTTGGCCTTGGCAAGGATTGGTGAAATTGTAGCATCCATCGGAATCTCTCCAAGTGAGGTCTCACCTCTGTCCATACATAGGACTCATGGAACCAACCTTCCTACCTGCTGATGAGACTTTCTAAGGTTCTGGGAGTCTTGCAAGATAACAAGAGGTACAGGAATTTTAATTCCCACCATTGGTGTCTCAGCAAACAGATGGTTAATTGACACTGACACATCACCTCAGATTCCTGTGGCACTTTCTAGCTGTGGTACCAGTGGTACAGGAGACATTTGTATGTCTAGCCTACTCTGAAATTTATATGCATTGCATATGGATCAAAAATTGTATGCATAACCTATACTGATCTCACTCTCTGATGGAGATTGTGTTTGTATCTTTCAGGATGCAGCGAGAGAGCTGTGGCCCATCTAACCCTATCAACAGACCGCAGGCCAATAGCTGACATCCTGGCAAGAGATGAGCCACCACAATCATACTGTGGAGGATCCATATGGAACCCCGCAGAGAATGATGGGATGAACAAGGGACCCACAGCCACAGCCATTCAATCAACACAGGATAAGCCAGTGAGACAGAAACCAATAATCTTTGACACAAAGACCCCTAAATTCTCAACATTAAAGCAGCCTTAATACTCATCCACCACGACTCAGGGAACTAAGCAGAAGAGGGGGCAGAAGGATTGTGAGAGCCGTGGTGGGGGAGACGATCCAGAGGCATGACACCCCTGAGTACAACATACTAGGGACAGGAGAACCAGGCTGACTCCTAGGCTGTCCATGGTCCCCTGCCCCAAGGACTGATCCAGACTGCCCAGGGAGGAGGATACCCAGCCGATTGGGGATGGAGAAGAGGGGTATTGGGGAACTGGGGATAACAACAATTTGCCCATTAAATAATGTAACTCATTATGGACAATAAAAAAATTGTATGCAAATGCATCATTCAGTGACCATTTTCAACAGGTGAAGATTATCTGAACAAATGTTAAATATATTTGGATGAAAAAAAATGACTAAAGATTTGAAAAAATTAAAGTACATGGTTCCGCATAGTAAATCTCCCAACTTTTAAAATCTTATTATTTTCCACTTGATTCCTTACACTATACATTTTTGTGAACAGGAAATCCCCTAAAGGACTCTTTGGAGTTAAGCTGCTAGAATATTCTTGAATGAATATCAAGCTACAGCCAGACACATTCTCAGCGTGATTGCCTAAGACAGCCATCTTCTGCTTTACTTGTGTAAAATGATTACATCTGGAAAATGTATATAATGGACCTCAAAGCTCACACTCAATATCCAAATGTACCAGAAAAGCACCCATAGTAATTTTAATCAGATTCCCATACACCGTAACAGGGAGACGCTGCAGCAGTATTTCTTAGTAGTTCATCCCTCACCTTCAAATCAAATTTAAATTTCCTACTTTTCTTTAGATGGTTTTCCATAAAATTTGGTCTTTGCCTGACTTGTCTGCTGTAAATTCTAAAGCAAACCCTGCAAAGCCTTATACTCTTCCGTGCTTGCAAAAGCAAAAAGATTCCGTGCCCTTCTAGACAACGCCTTCTATATTTCAGGAAGTGAATTTAGGAGCTTAAGATTTAAGATTTGGTTGTTTTTCCTTTCAGAGTATACAAAAAGGTTAGTTCAATACTAGAGTGATGATATTTTCCAAGACACAGGAAGGCAGCCCTGATGAAAACTGCACTGAGAGATTTCCACTTCAGCACAAAGTAGGGTCATTTTCTGGCTCAGACTTCTTATGTCTCTCCCGTGACATTGGCAGGTCTTCCCAAGTTATTGGCAGTGAAGACCTTGAGAGCCTGTCTATGTTTTCCAACCTCTTTCTTGACCTCTCAACACGATCTTGAACTCTTTAGGCTCCTGTGGGATACCCACAGCTGCTTCTCTGGGGCCCCTCCACAAGACCCCACATGCACAGGACCCTGTGTCTTGTCTCTGGGAGTCCTGACTTTCTCCAGTGACACCAGATGGGAGGTAATTGGATAATAAGCTAGATCACGTTGGGTTTTAAAAAAGGCTTCAATCTAGTTAAGAAGCCATCTATGGAACAACACTGCTCTGTCCTTAGAGCTTTAGACAGACCCTGGAAGGAAGATACTTTGAAAGCTTTCTGTTTCTATTTGAACAGCTGCTGATCACACCAGCCCAGCTGCATGGGACAGGTCATTAAGAGGAGATTGTCACTAGAGGGCACGACATTTCAAAAAGAAGTGCATTTTTCAAAATGTTGCATGTGGTTCATTTAGTAAAGTGTGGTAAAGTGCTTACCCATGAGGACCTGAGTCTTTGTCCTCAGTAGCCATGTAAAAATGCCAGGGGTACTGGCACATACCTCTGATCTAACGCAGGGAAAGTGAAGACTGTCAGATCCCTAGGATTTGTTGAATACCTGGTCTAGCTGAATCAGTGACCCCCAGGTTCACTGGAAAGTGATTGAGGAAGACACCTAATGTTGACCTTTTTTCCTCCACTCACACAAAAAAATAATTTCACAATATATATTCAATACACTGTTCAAGATGTGTGCAACAGTATTTTGAAATATTAGGGAGACACAAAGGTAGAAGGGAACAGAAATTTTAGGCTTTCACTCATATCTTTATAAAAGATTACCTGAAATATATCCAAGAAGCAAACACCTTCCTAGTTACGGTGCTAGAGAGGTAGAAAGTGAATAAAAAGTGATTATAATTAACCTGTGACCTCAGATTGCCTTTTGCACCCAGGCCACAGTTTTGGAGACCCCCACACCCTGAGCAAGCATTTTCTGAAAAAGACCAGAGAAAAGCTGGACATGGTGGTACAAGCTTGTCATCCCAGCACTCAGAAGGCTGAGTCAGAAAGGACATAACTTGAAGGCCAGCCTGAGACATACAGTGAGACCCTGTCTAAACCTCCACCCCTAACCCAAACCAAAAAGAGGGGCCAGAGAGTGGATAGTTCAGGCAGTGTGGGCAGCATAGGGTTTCTATTACGTGTTCTCCTTGGTTCTATCTAATTCACAGTCTTTTCAATGTGTGAAAGCCTTTCTTTGCATGAAGGCCATTCTGTGGAAGAATCTGTCCCTCACACAGTCATCTACACATTCTTGCCTCAGTACAACCTGAGTTCAGAGAATCTGGTCAGTCTTGCACACTGACCACCCAAACAGACAAAATTACTAAAATCCAGGGAGCCGAATAGCTTCTGCTCAACAGGAAAGGGCTTGCTGGACAGGCACTGAAACAGAGTTGGCTCTAGCCCTAAGTCATTATATCATTATATTTGCAGAGTCCCAGAGCTGTATGTGTTTCTCTTCAGGGTTTATTTTGTTTTTACCTTAGGACATGAGAAGGGCAGTCAGAGATGTTAGGGGTGAAAAATTGGGCAAAGTGATTCTAAAGGCTATTTTAAAGATTGCAGTAACTTCTGTAAAAATTTCAGAAGGGGAAATACAATGCCTCAAATAAATAAAACATATGACAACCCCACAATAATTAAGAGTCTAGATAAAACACAGTCCAACAAAACAAGATAGTATATAATCAGAGCCTGCACTGTAGATGGCATGAGTGAATGTTGGTCTTTGGTCGGGGGTGGGGGTTGGGGGGAGTCTCAGGGGAACAAAATGTTTGTTTAACAAAGACTGACCAGGCCAACTGATTAGCTATAGGAGAAAATCAAGTTAGAGTTTTTTTCATCTCAAAATAGGTTGTGAAATAAATTCCAAGAAAGTTATAAGATTTAAATTTTCCATTCGAGGAGCACAAAGGAACATAGTTAAATATTTATCTCCTCTCTTTATGGAGAAAGATTTTCTGAAACTACAATAATCCAAAGACACAAGATTTTGTATGGTAGCACAAAATAACAATTAGTAAATTCACGTGATCAAGTTTCAGACTAGATATGCAGTATAGTGGTACAACACTGATGTAGCCTGCCCAGGGCTCAGGGTTCAATATCCAGCACAAAAATAAATAATAATAATATTTATATTATAAACATATGATTGTGTCATATGAAATGCAGTAAACTTAGAATCATGTTAAGGATACGAAAGGTATATAGTAATTGGAACTATCATATAAAAATTGATTGTCATTAATAACTTTTAAAAATATTTTATTTAATTGATTTCAAGAAGAGAGAGAGAGAAAGAGAGAGAGAGGAGAAAGAGTGGGTGCACCAGGGCCTCTAGTTGCTGCAAATGAACCACTTTGTGCATCTAGCTTTATGTGGACAATGGGGAATCAAACCCTGGTCTGTAGGCTTTGTAGGCAAGCACATCAACTGCTGAGCCATCTCTCCAGCCCCCAAAATAACTTTTATTAAAGTCCACAAGTAGTTAGAAAAATATTTTCAGCAAATATAATAAAGCAAAAGGTCAATGGCATGAAAACATTTAGAAGTATATCACTTTTTCAATTATGCTTAGGAAGAGATTTTAATCATGAAGACCTTGTGATGATTTATATTAAATATGTTGGGATCACACACACACAAAGATCCCACACATACACACTCATGCACAGTATTTAAAGAAAATATCCTCAAATGGTCAATAGTGGCTATCACTATAAATCCTTCCAGAAAGGAAGTAGATTCTAGGTCACTATTATTTTATTATTGGTATATTTCTGCAATTTCTACACTTCCCACAATTAGCAGTAACTGATTTCCTGATCAGAAATAACTAAAGTGAATGACAACCCTCAACTCTTAAAATAAGATGGATGAAAAAAAAAATTGTTGATATTCCCAAAAGTCATTCTAAACCAAAGTTGCAGAACTGAAAATGACTTCTGGCCTCCAATATTAAAATTTCATATTGCAAAGTAAAAATAATTATCAATATCTTATTAAACTAAGATGTATCCTAAATTTATCAGTCTTATCCCAACACAAGCCAACCAGGTATTAATACCCTGACATGATCATCAGTGCAATGTTCATAAGGGTTTAAGAATAAAAATCCACTGATCCAGACGACCCACAGAGGAGGAGAATATCCAGCTGACTGGGGATGGGAGAGGCATTGGGGAATTGGGGATAACAACTCATTGTTTGCCCACTAAATAATGTAACTCATTATGGAAAATAAATATATATTAAAAAAAGAATAAAAATCCATTTTTGATAAACATGAAAAGACCCATGTGGAAAAGTTCTATAAGGAGCAAAGTTAAATTTTATTAAAAAGTAAATAATCAATAACCTCAATTTTCACATTATTAGATTGTCAAAGCCAACCCTTGTAATATGATGGAGGCCTGCTCTCCGTGAGGAAGGAAACTGGGAAACAGGGCTCTCCGGTTACTTGATTCTAAAACAATGAACAAAGGAAGCAATGACCTGGGATTATTCACAAATCGAACAGGGAGAAAGGAATAACTCTAGAGAGTAGGATGCAAGAATATTAAGACACAGCAGTAGGGAATAACTCAGACACCCTCTAATTAGGACATGAAGGATATAAATTAGCTGAAGATAACTAAAGGTATTTAAAACACGCTTAAATAGCAAATAGCTTGTGATAGAGAATGGCCATGGGAATCACAGAGACAGCAGGTAGAATCCATCCTGTCCAGCCGCTTAGAAGGCACATGAGACCCTTAACCTGTAATATCCATCTCCTCCTCTACTGACAGACATCGTTAACCTTGAAGGTTGAGTGTACACCGGGAAATATAGGATGCCCGGTTCAAAGCCCAACATGCCTCACAATGAAGGTCACCTAATTCTGGGTTGAAGCATGCTTTTATAGAGAGAAGAGGAGATTTTGTGAGTCAGAAACAATTGTCGGGAGAGCAGAGACTTTTCCGTGGTGCAGGTTGCTCTGGACACTCAGTCAGATGATGGAGGTTTAGTGAGTTCTCACCCATGCTGGGCTGGCCTGGGCTTTTCAGGGATGCAGCCACCTTTGTGTCTCCCATGGTCCAATAAGTCACCCCAGTCAACTTATTGGTTCACCAAGCTGGACTTGGGTGGAATTCCTTCTTTGCTCTGTTCAGAACTCGTCTCAGAAAAAAGTAATGGAAGAACTGGACCAACTTCCCATAACTCTATGAAGAAAGGGCAAGGTTCCCAGAGGCCAGTCATGAGTCCCTCCCTCATGCTATGAACACCACTTTCCCTTTCTGACCAACTGGAGGCCACAAAGAAACAGGGGATGAAACATCTAGAAGGAAAATGGCATGGAGGTGACCAAATTAATGACTCTGATGGCGCCTGGGGACACCCTCAGGACGGCGCAGGCCTGGACTATGTCTACCATACCTCAAGCCTTGTTGCTGACAAAACTGGGGATGAAAAAAAGGAAAAATAGCAAAAACTAATCCTATCAGAGCAGGAACAATGTAACAACGGAAGGGTAGAAGGGGAGCGCTTATAGAAAAATACAATAAACTAAAAGAAAAATAACAAGCAAATTGAATGAGAACTCAACAAATGCACTGCTATCTAATGGACACTACTTTAAAAGAGAAGTTGCAAACAGAGCGGGAAGAAAATTGGCAATGCTGAGAAGCATTACTAAAGACCAAAAAAAATCCATATTACTCAGCAGCAAGATAAGACAAAATTACTAGAAATACATGATAAGTGTATGTAACATGAGGACACTGTGTGGCATGCATCAGAATCCTAAGAGAATTAGACAATGGCCTTGCTGCAGGATGGGGTAACATGATGTTCCAGCCATCACCAGAAACTCATGAAAGACCCTGCGTGGTGACGGTGATCATTGAACTAAAAGCTCTGACAATTTGTTGGTGAATTACAAGTTGATTTTTGGAGAAGTAATAATGACAATTTACAGAGATGCTGAAAATCATTAACAACATTAAAATCGATTACAATTACACTAAGGGTATTTAAACTTGGAGTTGTAATGAGCCTTTATTTAGAAGAAAGAACTGTGTTAAGAGTTGTGAGGGTGCCTGAAAATTATTAAAGGCACCTTTGTTTTCAGCTGGAAGGCTGAGAAAGACCTGGGACAGTCCTCTCCCTAGTCCCCATGAGTCACTTAAAGTCTCTAACACTGTATCATCTATTAAAGTCATAGATAAACATACAGATATCTATCTTCTTTAATTTTTAAAAAATTTATTTGCCACCAGAAAGGGGAGAGAGAGAGAGAGAGAGAGAGAGAGAGAGAGAGAGAGAGAGAGAGAGAGAGAGATTGAGAATGGCACACCAAGGTCTCTAGTCCCTGCAAATGAACTCTAGATTCATGCACCACTTTGTGCATCTGGCTTTAAGTGGGTACTGGGGAATCAAACCCCAGGTTGTTAGGTTTTGCAGGCAAGCACCTTAACAACTCAGCTATCTCTCCAGCCCAGTATCTAACTCCTTAATGTGTGTGATCATTCATAATTAATTGACAAAATACCTAGGACACGCAAGAGCTACATAAATGCAGCTACTGAGATGCTACCATCATCCATTGTTTCAAATAGATTCTAGAGTGGAGAAGAAGACACAGCCCTCAGTGACTGTTGAGATCTTGTGGAGCTGCTAACTAAGAATGAAATGAATGTAAATACTATTGGTAAATACTATTCGGTGCTGTTTCTCTGAGAACACGTTTGTGGTTTCCTTTGCTTTTCAAAACACAGTAAATGCTGGTGCTTGAGTGTTTCTGCTCATCTCAAGCATCTGGGAACCCTACATGAATATTGGTCCCCTAAATAAGAAGTCCACTCAAGCTAAGTGCAAACCCCACATTGCACCTCATAAGCCCACAGTGACCAAGCTTAGCATCACGGGGCTCCCTAAAGGTCAGCTTCTGGAGTCCTGGACCAGTGAAGCCATTCCTGGGTTCAGAGAGGACAGCCATCACATTGCTTTCCATGTTGACCGGGTGCCATGACCACCAACAAGCCTTCCTTCCTCCTCCTCCTCCTCCTCCTCTTCCTCCTCTTCTTCCTCCTCCTCTTCTTCTTCTTTTTGTTTTTTGCTTTGTTTTACTAAATTAGGAACTTTGTTGAATGGACAAATCATGTATTGATCCCACTCCCTGTTGTTCCTTTGCTTAGTTGGGGATTTGCTGCACGCATCAACTCCCTGTTCGTCCCTGGGTGAGCAGAGGCTTGGAATAGCTGTGAGCCAGCAAGAGATGAGACTCTTGAGAAACGCGGCAGTGGGTAGTTTTCGTTTATTGTCTAGATAACAGTTGTTTATATAGAGGAGGAGGCAGTGTTAGGAGCATAGGCATCAAGGAGATTGGTGGGGGCAAGATCTGTGGACATCTCATGATTTGATTGGTAGGGGCCAATACCCTTTGGATACCTATTTTGCATAGATAAATTGAGGGGGCTGCGTGACATATAGTATGATGTAAGCAGAGGAAATGTAACCTTATTGTTTAGGTTTGTTATTGCAGCTGGACTAAGTTTAGGCCTTGAATTGCCTGCTTATCTCAGGGCACAGCTGTAGCCTGCCTGGGGGCTGGAGTGTCCAGGATTTGCTAAGATTTATCAGGCTCCTCAAACTGCCTCAACTTCCTTAACAGAAGGAGACAGTCCCGGAAGCCTGCCAGACTCAGCAAAATCCTATTTCCTCCATGCCCTTTTAGCAGGATACCACAACTCCCCTTGTATTATCCTATTATATCTCCTCTTCCCCACCCCCATTCCACTGAGGACCTTCCTCAGTGGAGCTACTGGTATTCACCATGGGGTTATGAGTTATGAATGCAGCTGATGACAGTCACTGCAGGGCTGGGGGAGGATGTCTCTGGATACTACTTCCCACCCTGTGGCTCTTGTAATCTTTTCCATCCCTTCCACCATGTTCCCTGAGCCTTGGTGGGTGTGTTATATGTCTACCTTCGTGTTGAGCTATCAGCAACTTCTGGATTTCTGCAGTGATACATCACTAGTGACTGAAAATAGACATATGGTTAATTATCTTCTGTGATGCTGTCTTTTGTTTCTCTCTCTTTTTAAAAATTGTCAGCATATCTATATATTCAAATGGAGCCTCATGATCATTTTAGTTTAGAACAAACTAAAATGTAGATCTTGGTGCAAATTCTGATTCTCACCACAGACCAGAGTTATGTGTCAGAAGCAGGGTATCATGAACTCTGGAAAATGCAATGGCCGGATTTATTACAAAATGTGAAAATACATAAGAAAAAGTATTTTTTAAAAGGACTGCCCCAAAATTAATAAGCCATACAGTGTACTGGATTACAGAGTTTATGAATATTTGAAAATGATGAGAAGAAACATTTCACCCCCTCCTAGACAAAAGCTATATGGTCAGCTCGGATGGCAGCAAGAATTGCACAATGGGACATTTGAGTAAAAGAAAGACTCTCTGTTGGGCCTTCTTAGAAATGGGACCAACAGACAGCTCTGCTCGGCCAAGACAAGTCAAGGGGCATTGAGAGGTCAAGTTCTGATGCAAACTGAAATGCTGTTGTGCTGAAGTCTTGAGTTTGTATTCGTAGCTCAAGAACAAGTTAGAGTTAGTGAATACAAGGACTGTGTGTGGCAGAACACAGTTTCTGTAAACAGCTTCTCTATACCATGGGCCGTTCATTCTAGCATTTAATAGAGAGCTATCTTCCTTCTCCTCTCCACTAATCGGCTTCAGTGAGTCAAAAACCCTAATCAAACTTCTAAATAGACATGGACATTCTTTTTGTCAAGTTTTGTTATTAGCACATACTAATGGAACATAATAATGGGTTCCATTATGGCATTGTCATACTCATATCTACTGTTGGCCACATGCATCTCCCCATTTCTTTTTTTAATATATATATATATATATATATATATATTTATTTATTTATTGACCATAATGAGTTACATTATTTAGTGGGCAAACAATGAGTTGTTATCCCCAATTCTCCAATGCCCTCCATCCTCATCCCCAATCAGCTGGATATCCTCTTCTGCGGGTCGTCTGGATCAGTCCTTGTGGCAGGGGACCATGGATAGCCTAGTACTCAGCCTGGTTCTCCTGGCCCAAGTGTGTTGTTACTGAGGGGTGCCATGCCTCTGGATAGTCTCCCCCACCACGGCTCTCACAATCTTTCCGCCCCCTCTTCCACTCAGTTCCCTGAGTCGTGGTGGGTGAGTATTAAGGCTGCTTTAATGTTGTGTGCTTAGGGGGCTTTGTGTTGAAAATTGTTGGTTTCTGTCCTCCTGGCTTATCCTGTGGCTGTGGGTCCCTTGTTCATCCCGTCATTCTCTGCGGGGTTCCATATGGATCCACCACGGTATGACTAATAGCTCATCTCTTGCGTGCATCTCCCCATTTCTTACCCTGTTTTGTCCCTCTCCAACTCAACCAAGCCTCATTTCTCCTCTCAAATAGCCCTCATTCACCTCTCATGTTTTGAGTTTAATTAGGGTTACTTACAGGAACATGGGTGAGAGGTCATTTACAGGAACATAGGCAACTCATCAGTGGCTACACCACTGAAATGTCTCTCTCTTTTCTTTTGTCTTAGGGAGTCCTGCTCTCTCTATGTTCTGGGAGGGGGGTCTTGCTCCACAACCATTAACTGCCCTTAAGTCCTCAGGAATGGCCAAGGCTTTGTGAATCACTCCTTCCTCCATGACAGGATGTTGAGAGGTCCAGTCTTGGGAGAGCCTTGTGCAGGTAATCTCAGTACTGAGAGTTCAAAAGTAAGCATGGGCATTCTTATTACTCCTGAACAAAACCGATTGTCAAAAAGTTCAAATAAAAATCTGATTGTCAAAATCAGGCATTCTCATACCTTGTGGCTGGGAGTATATTGCTATATGGATGCCAATCCATATCATTCATCAAAACAAAAACCCACACTAGGACCATTTCCAGGTTCCATTTCTAGAAATTTACCCTACAGACACAGTATCACATGGGCTCATATCATATTTCCAAGGCATTTTATAATATCAGAAGAAATAAAAGAGCCTAATTATCTATGAGTTGAAGGCTGGATTAATAAATTATATCTATGAAATTTAAAGCTGTGGAACCAAAAGAATGAAGTAGCTCTATAATAATACATAATACAATGACCCAATCAATCTCCATATTGTTAAGTGACAACTTTTGATATTGGAATTTTAAAAAATATATTTAAATGTATATACTGCTACTAGTATTTGTAAATAGAAAAATAATGACATAAAGAAATGTCCACATATAATACAAATAGTTAACATTTATTGACTCTTGTATACTGTTGTAGTCAGCATTCTAGTTGCTGCACAGAAAGAACTCAACGAAAAGCGGCTTGTGGAGGAATGGGTTTATTTGGCTTACGGACTCGAGGGGAGACTCCATCCTGGCAGGGAAAACGATGGCATGAGCAGAGGGATGGACATCACCTCTGCCACAGCACCGCAAACAGCGGCAGGAAGGTGTGCCAAATACTGGCAAGGGGAAGCTGGCTTATAACCCCCATAAGCCCACCCCCAACACACAGCTCCAATGAGGTTATAAAACCCAAACTGCCATCAGCTTGGGATCTATCAATCAGAACACATTCATTTGTTTATTGGGGGTCACCTGGATCAAACCATGACACATGCCAAGAATTGATCTGAACCAGGTACAAGAATGATATCATTTGCTCTTCTTAGCAAGTCTAATATTTCCATTTGAGCTTCACAAAAGTTCAAACTAAGGCACAATGAGGGTCAGTAATGTTCCCAAGGTGACAAAACCATTGGCTGGGATTCAAACTCTGGCCCCAGAGATTCCTTTCTCTACTACCATGACGACACAGGGGCTGGGGCTAGAGCACAGTGGGGGAGCCCTTGCTTAGCATGCATGAGGCTCTGTACTAGATCCCTAGCCCTCAAGGGAAGAGGATGGATAGATGGGTAGGGAGGGGAGAGGGAGGGAGGAACGAAGGAAGGAAGGAGCAAGTGGTAGGGAGGGAGGAAGGGACAGGTAAGGAAGGAGCAAAAGGGAAGGAGGGAGAGAAGAAGAGGTGTTACCCCAATGGATGGGACAAGAAAAGATTAACAGCTAGAAAGTGAAGGTGAGGAGATTTCCTTTACCCAAATCTTTAGAGTTCTGTTATAGGTATGACCTATCTAAAAATAAATAAATCCACTATTTTTTTATTTTTTACTTGGAATAATTGCCACAAAGAAAAACATGAATAATTCTATATATGAATTATGCATTTTAAAAAAGCAATTTTATTCCTATATTTACTTGGATAATTAATCTTGTGTTTTCAAGGACCTAGAAATGGGAAATAGAACTTGATCCCATTCAGAATCCACAGTTGTGGGCTGGAGAGATGGCTCAGCTGTTAAGGTGCTTGCCTGCAAAGCCTAATGACCTGGGTTCAATTCCCCAGTACCCATGTACAGCTAAATGCACATTGGCACATGCATCTGGAGTTCATTTGCTGTGGCTAGAGGCCCTGGTATGCCCATTTTCATTCTCTATTTCTGCTTGCAAATAAATAAAAAATATTTTTAAATGGATGCACAGTTGTGAGCATAGGCAATTTCTAAAAGAATTAAAGTGGAATAATAAAATATGTCCATACATACATATATGGACAAACACACACACACCCCACACACAGACACACACAAACCAGCACTAAGCCTATTGTTATAGGTTAAGGTTGTTTACCTAACTACAGATCATCCTAGAACTCTTTCCAAAGGCAGACAAGGCTTTAGACTTTATTCCTACATAAAGGAAGAAATTAAAAGAATTCCAGGCATCAAAAAAGGCTAAAAGCACATTTGATCTATCTCTCAACTGTGATGTCTTCCCAACCATAACAAGAAATACAGCATAACCTTTCTAATAAGGAGATATTTATTGTAAAATACAAAACTACATCATCATCAGATGTCAAGCGTCAAGGGTCTGTGAGGTAGAGACGTGTATTTTGTGTTTTTCTGAGACATAGGATTCATCGCACAGAACAGAGCTTCTTTCACTGTAATGTGTGTATACATCTTGCAAATCCTAGAAAAATATGAAATATGGTTCAGTAGATCTGTGCTGGGTACCAAAACTTCAGTTCTAACAAACTCCCAAGTGATGCTGATACTTAGGGTGAACAGGCCACAGTCTGAGAAGCAAGGTGCTAGACAATGCAGCTAATTAAATACAGCTCTAATCCAAGAAATCAAGCTGAACAACTAAATTGCAATCATTAAACTCCTAACCCTTCCAGATGCAGTCAAATCCCAGGCAAAGAAATAGATTTGAATAGATTTCTATTTTCCCTTAAAAGCTGAGAGCAGTGTGAAATAGAGAAGCAAGGTTTCTATAAGTCCTTTACTTTCAAATCTGGTCAGTAATTGGAAGTAGATTTCAAAGGGCCCAGGAGGGATCCTTGCTTCAAGAATGGTGAGATGAGCTAGGATTAAACACAGCACTTCATGCCTAAGTGAGCAGTTTTGAGGCACTTACATTTTCCAACTTAAATTTCAGCAGATGAGCACCAATGATATACTTGGAACTGTGGGACACGAGATGCTGACAATAGGGCCAGTGTGGTCACTGTCCTCCAGTGGCTTGCAGTTCTTTGCAAAGGAAGTGGACTCTCCCCTAACAGCTCTACTGGAAAGCATGTGTATAGGACGGAAACCCTGAGGGGATTCACAGCTGAGAGAAGGAACACTAAGAACCTAGGATCAAGGGTATGGGTGGTCGTAACTTCACAGAGAAAGTGAGGAGTCTGGCTTCTTGGAAAGGGTTAAGAAAACTTATGTAAATTATATAGCTTAAACACATGCAACTGAGGACATCGAGAGAGCAGGACTCCCTCCCCAGGACATAGAGAGAGCAGGACTCCCTCCCCAGGACATAGAGAGAGCAGAACCCCCTCCACAGATCATAGAGAGAACAGAACCTCCCTCCCCAGGACATAGAGCAGGATGCCCCTCCCCTGGACATAGAGAGATCAGGACCCCCTCCCCAGGACATAGAGAGAGCAGGACCCCCCTCCCCAGGACATAGAGAGAGAAGGACCCTCTCCCAAGGACATAGAGAGAGCAGGACCCCCCTCCCCAGGACATAGAGAGAGCAGGAACCCCCTCTCCTGGACATAGAGAGAGCAGGAACCCCTCCCCAGGACATAAAGAGAGCAGAGCCCCCTCCCCAGGACATAGAGAGAGAAGGACCCCCCTCCCCAGGATATAGAGAGAGCAGGACCCCCCCAATCACAAGTTAGGGTTTATCAGCTGAAATAGAGTCACAAAACTTTTCTGAAAGGGGTCAAATAGAAAACAATTTAGATTTGCTCTTGTAGCAAAAGAGCAGCCACTAGTCATGTCCCAATAAAATTCATAATAGGGGCTGTGGAGATGGCTTAGCAGGTAAGAGCACCTGCTGCCCAAACATGAACCCCAACACATAAAACGCAGGGGATGACTGTGTATACTTATAACCCCAGCAATGAAGGACATGGAGACAAGAGGATCGCTGGGGCTCAAGGGTCAGGCAGTGTAACCTGTAAATGGTGAGCTCCAGGCTCAGAGAGAGATTCTGTCTTGGGAACATAAGATGGAAAAATAATACAGGATACCACCTGAAATCCACCTGTGGTCTCAGCACATGCTCATAGAGCATGTACATTTGAGCACACACACACACACACACACACACACACACACACGTGTGTGTATACCACACAAACCTACATACATACATACTAAGCACAAAATAAACACACACGAAAATAAACTCACACTGTAAAAAATAAAAACAGGCACAGCAATGACTTTTCCAATGGTAAATACTAAAAGTCAAGGTCAAAGAGAGAAAGTTGATATAACTTGTGGTACCAAATCCAATTCTCCTTGATTGTGACCATCGACATAGCTCCAGAAGTTGGTCCAGCCCACCAGGGTTAGGGTTAGGGTTCCACCCTCCTAATTCACTCCTCTCACTCAGCATCTTTCCCACTCGGAAAACTCACTCCTTCAATGACCCCCTCTACCATAAAACCTCTCTCTCTCTCTCTCCCTCTCTCTCTCTCTCTCTTCTATCACCAACTGTGAAATGTAACAACCACCATCCATAGGCTTCTGTCCATCATCCCTTTATTCACACCCTCAGTACCAGCTTTCTCCACTTAAAATCCTGTGCTCTTTGAACTTTGACCCTACCCCTCTCCAGTAACCATCCGGGAAATGTCAGAGTAATCTTGTCAGTTGTTGGCTAGCTTGACCTCTCTTGTCTCCCAATGGGAAGTATTGGTTTTTCCTTCAAACTCTCTCTGAACTTGACTCACTGGATAAACCAGCTGCCTACTGTCCCTCTAGCCTTCTGCTTATCTGGTCATTGTCACATGGTCCCCCTTTTCCTCCTCCACCCTCAACTGTTTCTATCACACATCGTTTTTTTGTTTGTTTGTTTTTTTGTTTGTTTGTTTTTTTTATTTTCTAACTTTTTATTGACAACTTTCATACATATAGATAATATTTCATGATCAAAATCCCCTCCCATGACCCTCCCTTTCCCCTTCCCCAGTCCCTTCCACTGAATCCCTTCGCCTTTCCAACTAGAGACTCCTTTAAAACAAACAAACAAAAAGTTAATATACATGTTCTCATTTAATTATTGGTCACTAATTTCTTTTTTTTTTTGTGCTTCTGATGATGATGCGTTTTGCCCTGGGTTTCTTCTCTTTGTGTGTAATAAGTTATGTAGTGCAGTCTTGGGTTCCTAAGGTAGCCATTTGAATTGTTGTCATAGAAAGCAATTATGAACTGAGACAATGAAGCCTTCCAGTCTTCTGACATTTTGCAACTCCAAGAGTCTTTCTTCCTGGTTACCCAAACCAGAATCCTTCCCTCTCTAGTTCATTTCTTCTTCAACACGCATGCCCAGTCAGTGGCCATCTCCTGTCATTTATAGTAGTCTCATATCTTGCTAAATTTATGCAAGGAATACTTTTGGATTTTTCTAGGGTCTGAGCTCTTGCAAGGTGAACATCCTGAGAATGTCCCCTGGAACAAGCCCTCCCATCTTTGAGTTTGAAAGTCCCACTGTCTGCTTTGTAGACTCCATTTTTATGGCCTGGGGCTCCATCCTTTGGCCCTCATCCAGTCGGATGCTTTAATTTCCTTTTCAATGCTTTTAGAAGCAAATGAAAATCCTCAGCCATGCATTTCTCCTGAACCTCTGCGTTGTTCATTTACTCACCCACCTTCACACTCCGTGTGTTCGTCTGAAGTACCCAGATGGCTATGGTTTGTGACCCATTCACATGAGTGAGTCCACGTGTCTCCTTCCTCTCTAAGGCATCCTGCTTTCTTATGAGAAAGCCATTTTAGATAGTTCACACAGGACAAACCTCAGGCTTTCTCCACAGGGATCTAAGCCCCTAGTCTGAGCAATGAGTTCTAAATCCCTGGGTGTGCCCTGCTCACAAAAACCTGCCTTGTTCAGCAGTCGCCAAGAGAGCAGCTCCTCCTGATGACTTTGAAAGTGTTTGGGAACCTCAGTACTGTGACATAAAAGTGAGTCATAAGTCAGTGCTCGTCACTGGACATAATGATTTCCAGATGTTTCTCCAAATACAAAATAAACAACAGAAACTGGAAATGCTCAATCCCTTTCCTACAAGGACATGTTCTGTTCATATAATGAGTTTTAAAATTACAAATAGGATCGAAAAGCACTTTGATATATGTATGAAAATCTAAACTATGACCAAATTGTATCATAAACTTAATGAGTGAATGTGAGGTATACCAGAAAGACAGCTAACCCTTCAGGTCAGGTGAAAGTAGCTCTGCTTTGATTTGCTCCCATGTCGTCTGTCACCTCTCCTCCTGATGGCCACCTTCCTCTCCCTCTATAGTTCCTCCCTGTGTTTTCACATCACGTGCACTCCATTACTCTTTCTTGTTCACTCCCTTTATATCCCTTTATATTTCTTTCTTCCCTCTCAGAGTCCCATTTCACTTTCATGCCACATATATTCCATGAATGAGAGGAAAAGATATAATATTTTTCTTTCCTGGGCTTATTTCCCAAAACATAGCCCCATCCATTTTCCTGCAAATGGCATAATTTTATCCTTCTTGATGCTGGGTATCATGCTATTGTATATATGTAGACATTTTCCTCATCCATTCTTCTGTTCGTGGACATCTAGGCTGATTCCGCATCTCAGCTGTTGTGACAAGTGAATTAGCACCTCTGTGCTGTTCTGATTTAGAACTGCCCCAGTGTATATCCAGGAGGAGTGTAGTGGAACCACAAAGTACTGCTATTTCTACTTTCTTGGGTGACCTCCATATTGGTTTCCATGCTGGCTGAATTAGTTTCTATTTGGCTCAAGATCTAAAAACAATTTTAAAAATGAGTATGGAATAGAAAACTATTAAAATTGAAAGTTTTTAAAATAGCAGATAATGGACATAGCTGGAAGTTTCAAAAATCCAAGCACATAAATTAACTGAAATTTTAAATGTGAAAGATGTGCTTATTAACAGATTAGGCATGGTTGAAGAGATCATCTGTGAACTTGACAATGGGTTTGTAGAAACTATCCAAAATAAAGCAGAGAATGACACAGATGGGAAGCTGAAGAAGGAAAGCTAAAAAAAAAATGGGGATGTTAAAATCCAATTGGATTTCAATGTGGAAAAATTTTCTAAAAAATGAGTGACAGGTAACATATGAAGAAAAAATTGCTGGGTGTTTTGCAGAACTTATAAAAGATACCATCTACCATTGCAAAAGACCAAATAAATTCACAACAGAGACACTCAAAGATCTCCACACCTTAACATATTGAACCACAGAACACCAAAGACAAGTAAATCTTTCAACTAGGCAGAAGAAAAAGGCAAATTAGCTTTAAAGAAACAAGTAGCAGATTCCTAAAGCCAAAATCTAATGGAAAATGCCTCCAATGTCATAATAACAAATAAATATCAATCTAGCATTAGAACTGCCTGAGGAAGCATTTTTAGAATAAGGCAAAATAAATTGATCCAATAAAGGCTTTTTCTAGACAGCATAAATCAAGAGCCGTACTTAGCGATGAGGGTAATAAGACAGCAAGGGGGTGGACACAGTGATGTCAATCCTCCAGATCTATGGGTTTGCATCCATGGTTCAACCAGCTTCACATTAAAAATATCCGAAAGGAAATTGAGTCTCTGTACTTATTTTTTTGGTCATTATTTCCTAATCAGTATAAGTTTGTCAATTATTTCTGTAACATTTATACTATATAAGAATTTATCCTGGATATTGAAAGTAAATGGGAGGCTATAGATTATATACAAATATTAAACTATTTTACATGGGTAACTTAAATATACTCATGGATTTGCATATGTTTGGGAGTCCTGGAATGAAATTCTCATAGATACTTAGAGATTAATATATATATATATAAATTTATATATAATATATTAATAAAGACTCATATATACATACGAGTCTTTATAATCAACTTCAAGGAACTTGGCTTTTCTACTGGAAAAGTCATCAGAGGTACAATAGATAACTGAAGCTGAACCTCACACTGAGGGACTATTCAGTCATTGCTTATATGATATTTCACACAAAAGATTCAGACATCACCTGCTTTGTGGTATAACTAACAGATCTTTGGGTCACATTTCCCATTTTGAAATCCTTATTCAGGCAGACTGGTGATAAAATTGTGTCAAGCTGTTGTTCTGAACTAAATTCATATGTTGAAATCCTAATCTTTAATGTGATGGTATTTTGAGATGGGCCTCTGGGAGGTACCTAGGGTTCAGTGAGGACCCAAGAAGCGGTGTCTGCAGCTGTAACTTTGTCCTTGCTAAGACAAACCATGCAACTGATCAAAGAAACTCATGGGAGGAAAGGGTTTATTTCATCTTAGTCTCAAGGAGAAGTTGCATCAGCTCAGTGAAAGCAATGGCGGAGTGGACAACTGTCACATCTTGTCACAGCAACTGGTGAAGGAAGTAGTCTAAGTGAACTAGCTTTGAATATCCATGGGCTGGGATGATATACTTCAAGGTTTTTGCACCAGTTCAAACCACTCATTGCTAACTCATTCTTCTACAAAGCCTTCTGCTACAGATTATATTTCAAAAAAAAAAAAAACTGAATGTTCCCTGGAAGTAGACAAGTAGTCATAGGAATTCCCAGAACTTCTATCTCTGAACTGATAGTGACTCTAAAAATATTTGGATAGATATCCTGGATGTTATAAATTACTATGAAAGTGTCTTTTAACAAAATTGAATATCAGTTTTAATGATTTTTTTTTCCTTTGCAAGACAATGGAGAACACACATACTGCTAATGTCTGCCTGTACTGTGAGCTGAATAAAGACTGACTGGTCATCTATTTTCTCTTATTTTGAGTAGCTTGAGGGCTCCTGTGTAATAGGCTGCTTGAAGAATTGCCTGACCTGGCTGTGAATAGCAAAGCCCCATACCTCTCTAGCAGTGCCCTTCCAATGGGGACAAAGGGAATGCTTCTTGCCATCCACAGTGTCCATCTGTTCTGGCCTGAGATCAGAGCAAGTTATGGTCAAATTAACACTGGTTTACATTTACTGAACATTCATTATGCATTTGACTTTGTTCTAACTGCTTCCTAGACAAAGTACTTCACTGAATACTTAATCGACTTCACAGTAAACACTGTCATTGTCCTTTGAATATAGATGAGGAAACCGAGTCACCTAGGCATTAAAATAACTTGTCTAGTCTCACAGTCTGGATGTGGCCAGGTGAGGCCTTAGAAACGGTCCGTCTGTTGATCTCTGAAATTCATGTTCTTATCCACTATCCCGTGCACACATCTGCAAAGGACATTCTACATTACCACACACAGCCCACCAGGCGATCCAAGAGAGGAAAGAAGGGTAAACCCTAGAAGTTACAGCACATCTGAGAGTCCACAATGGACACTGGAGAAGCTCAAATTACAGGCCTTGGCCCCTAGCTATGCAACTTCGGGCAAATGACTTAATCTCCCTCAGCCTCAATTTCTTCATCTGTAAATTAGGGATAATTATAAGCTTCCACCAGTGCTGATGAGTGGAAGAAGTGGAATTCAAGCCCATAATCTTTCTGTAACATTGCGGTACTACGCGCTCCAGGAGATGATAATCTTTCAAAATTGTGGGAAACACCTGTGCTTCCCTTTTGCCAGATGACTGGGGGACAATTGCACCCCAAACCAAAATCTCCTTGAAGTTAAAGGTTGGGGTTCTGAGTTAATCAGAATACATTAGGTAGCCAGGAAAGGGTGTGTTCTCATTCAGGAAGGCTCCAGTTAGCTTACCTCCATAAAATCCTTGATGTCAAAGGGAATAGCACTAGAGAAGAGAATGACCAGCCAGGGACATCACTGTGTTCTTTTGGTCCAGAACACACTCCTCCACACAGGAAAACCCGAGGTGCTTACGCAGTGCATGAGCACTCCCCACAATATCCCAGGATGACTTCACTCCATGGGGAGAGGATATTTCACTAAATCTTAGAGATTCTTGTTCCATCAGCCCTGTGAGTCCTGGCATGTGAAGGTGAATCACCAGGTGGAAAGTCCCTCCTGCCGTCTGTCACACAAGCCCAGAGCCTCAGTGAAACACTGTAAGATCCTACTAAGCACTCGCCTTGTAGCACTGAGTAAGCTGTTTATGAAGTGAAAATAAAACTTCAAAATGAAAAACTGCCTAGAATCGAAGGAATGCCTGACATTTATTTGTGGGAGGGTCAAGGACCATGTTTATGTCAGAACTTTTAATTGCCATTTAATAGAGAACCACTACTGCCCTAAAGAGGATTTAGAGACTATAGAGAGACTCTAATCCATTCTCCCATGATGCTCTCTATACAAGATACATGAAATATTCTGTTAGCAAGAGACCATTTATTGGGCTATCCCTTTCCATGAAACTCAAAAAACAGGTATATCTCTACTTCCACTAGAAGATATGAACTTATGTCTGTGTGTTGCTTTCTACCTTTTCAATATTTTCATCAGCCTTTGAGTTTCTGGGTGAAGCATAACTCTTCATATATCACTTGAGCTTATTGTAACCAAAGTCTGCTAATCATCCTGATATTGCATAATCCATAAGCAAGGCCATATTCCAAATCCATATTCCCCTGCCTAATATTTACCCCTGTGAGATCAGAGATCAGATGTTCTGAGATTACCCTTGCTCCAGCACCCCTCCCCCTTTCCACTTTTACTTCAAGATGTCCTGCTCTGCATTGTCCCCACAGCTCTATGTGGTCAGCATTCTCCCTGATTCACACAGCAAAGTGAAAATGTTAGGGGGACGCTGTGAATACAAGGCTTTCAACAGTTAACAGTTGCAGATTACTCTAGACATATTACCCCTCCCTCCACTCAGTGGGAAAGACTCCCATTGTCTTATTTGTTCCTCTTTCCTGATAGGAAGGAAGCTTTATATCCTGAAGTGAGGCAGCTGTGTTTGCTAGGGGCCACTGAGGTCTGTGTAGTAAACATATCTGAAGCTACTTGGCTTCCATCTTTTGGTGACAATGACGAATGGCAAAGGCAATGCTCCCCCTTGGCTCCATTACCATCCACTGAGAACAAAGGGGACATGGCAAGGTCATGTGTGAGGGTTAAGGAAGCATTCCATGGTCCCATGCAGGGGGAAACATGTTTGTCTACTCTCAAGAGACATGAGTTGGGCTGTCCTAAAAACAAAAACCCAAACATCTGCCCCAAGTGTTGGGCACATCTGTAATGATGAAAGGAAGGGAAATGGGGGGAAAGATCCACTCTTTACAAATTCCTGGAAGTGGTGCAAAGAACAAAAATGGTGGCATCTCGTTATGGATCTCTTCGTGTTCTCATGAATCATGGTCACTGCCTCCACAATGCCACAAATGTCCCCACAAGTTGGGGAAAGATTGCCATGAGCTCTGTCTACATCCTGATTCTTCCACCCCCATTCCTTAGGGTCAGGCCTGTACTTACTGGACCTCACGGTTATGGCCTATGGAACAACAAATGTGGATGAGGATGTAGGAAAAGCGAAGCCCTGACTCTCTGCCTATGGAAGTGTGGACAGGTACAGCCATGATCCAGCTTACACTCCAGCCTATAGACCTAAAGGACAAGTCCTGCCACAGAGACATTTAGGCATCTATGTTTACTGCTGCACTATTCACAATAGTTAACAAATAGATGTCCATCCACAGATGAATGGACCAAGAAAATGCAATACACAGATCCCAAGGAATTTAATTCAGCTGTAAAGAAAAATGAAATCACGACATTTGCAGGAAAGCTAATGGAACTGGAAATTATTATGATAAGCAAATGATGCCAGGCAGACAAATGTTGTATTCTTTCTCTCTTTTCTAGAGATCCTAGATATTAATTTATGCATATGTGTGCATTGAGGGGCTCATGAAACCAGAAAGGGGGGGAGGTAGTCATGGAGTACATGTGATACGAAAGCAGAAGGCAGGGATTGGGGGTAAGAAGAGGACCAGCAAAAGAGATTGGGGGTCAAGGGAGGGGCAAGGGAAGGAAGAAAGGATGCAAGAAAATGCCTTGATGAAATCATTACTTTGTATGCTAATTAAAAATTAGTAACAGTTTTTATAATAGTAATGTTTATCTCCTACTATGACTTAATGATACAATGCTATTAAAAGTCTGTTTTCCTAGGATGATTCCACTTCCTTTTACCTCCTCTTTAAAAATCTAAAAACAACAAGAAAAAAAAAATCACTCACCATAAGTGAATACAGTCAGAGAAAACCTTGAATTTAAAACAGCCAATGACTAAACACTCTACTTTTCCCTTCTCCCTTAAATGAAGGTTTCCAATATTGGGCTCCCTTCCAATCGGCACAGTAGCTACTTCCCAAGGCTGCTAAGAAACAGAGCTACAGGCTGTAAAGGCCTTATTGACATGCCAGACATGCATGGCCAAGGATGGCCACACTTCCCGAAGCTTCTGCAGCTGTGACCTTGGATGAAGGTTGAATGAATGGTTGCCAGTTGGAAATAGGAGAGGGAAAACTAGGCAAAAGTGTGTGGTTTAGCAGAAACAGCTTGGGGAAAATGCAGTGTTACATTTCAATTGTGCAGAAGTCTCAATTCATCAAGATGGAATCTTAGGTATGAGAACTGATAAGCACCTGACAATACAGTCTTCCTGCTCCTTCTCTTCCCCTTTCCCCAGTTCCCCTTCTTTCTTCTACTTCTGCTACTTCTCGTCGTGAAGATTTTTCTTCCATTTCCAGCTAAGGGCTACTAGCAGCTGGCAAGGGAAGGCTGGGGTCAGGACAGGCTCTGCACTCTGCCAGGTACCTGCACAATGTCTCAGACTAGGTCCTTGGAAATGGAGCTATTTTGCTCCATTAGCTCTTTTAATGATCTCCTCTCCTCAAACATTCCTCAGACTCACATTCTATATTGGAATTTTTTTTGCAAAGCTTTAAATCTAAGAATAAAATAAAGACATGACTGGTTTTACCAGCTTTGCTAGATTTAAAAAAATGGAATTTTTAGTCATCTTCAAAACAACTAGATGGATAAATTTGGCGATTTGTAGAAATAAAACACTAATTTGTTATAAGAATATTCAAGGCTGGATTGTGCTTTAAACTCATTCTTTCATACTTTTAATATGCTATTTTGAATAGTTATAAGATATGTATTAGTACAGTTTGCTCCTCAGATAATATGTAGGAGCCAAAACTCAGAAGGAAGGAACGAGAGAAGGAAAGTGCCTTAAAGAACTCAGACGATGAGTGAATGTTTGCTGGGTAAATGCTATGAACTCATGACCAATGTTGAAAAAGCCCTGTGTGAGTGTGACTCACCAGGTCTCTTCTGGACATTATCAAAGATTTACAACCCAGGGGCAAAGCCACAAGGCAGCTAGTCTTGCCTTCAGTTCTACCATCGGAGCAAAGATGTGCTTCTCTCCACAGCTCTACATACAGAGGACATAGTTTTCCCAATACTCAGTCTCAGGACATCAAGTAAAGCTGTGGCTTAGTTGGAATAAAGAACATCCATAGATACTAAGAGCACATCCTTTAGCCCCTTAAACTCAAGATTTCAATCTGCCCACATTCTCACCTCCAAAGGCAGAAAGATAGAGCCTATACTCACCTAGTCCCATTCTTGTTTTTTAAATTGCTATCTTTATTGTCCAAAATTAGATACATTGTATTAGCAAATATTATGTTGGTGTCCCTCCTCCCTGTCCCCAAGCCACTGGGTATCCTCCTCAGTGAGCACACTGAATCAATCCATGGGGTAAGGGGTACAGGAGGCAGTCAGACCCCCCCCCCTTAGAATCACATTCTTTTTTTAAAAAAAAATATTTTGATTTATTTATTTGCAAGGAGAGAGAGAGAGAGAGGATGGGCATGCCAGGGCCTCTAGCCACTGCAAACAAACTCTAGAAGCATGTGCTGTTTTGTGCATCTGGCTTTATGTGGGTACTGGAGAAATGAACCCCAGTTGTTAGGCTTTGCAGGCAAGTGCCTTAAACACTGAACTATGTCTCCAGCCTCTAGTCACATTCTTAATGGCTTCCCAGATTTGCTTCTCCATTTGCATTCCCCAATCCTTTGAGATTTTCTTCATGACAACTCTCCCATGGCCATCCAGGTTTGGATTAATTTAATTCCTTTTGGAGTTATTTCAAGTTTTTTGTTTGTTAGTTTTTTGTAGTGTTTTTTTTTTTTTTTTTGAAGGTAGAGTCTCACACTAACCCCGGCTGAACTGGAATTTATTATGTAGTCTCAGGATAGCCTCAAACTCATAGCAATCCTACCTCTGCTTCCCAAGTGCTGGAATTAAAGGCGTGTTCCACCATGCCTGGCTCAAGTATTTTTGCCTAATTCCACGTGGCCTTTGCCTTCCTTCCCTTTGTTCATGTGAATCAGTTACTACAAGAAAGTGCTTGCTGACCTTCCAAAGCTTGTGGAATCAGGTCTCTGTGCTGGAGGAGGAGACAGTGCTAAGGGCCTCTCTGCAGATGTCAACAGCCTGGCCATAGAAAGTGCTATGGGGAATAAAAAATGTTCCCGCCATCACCCTCACCTCACAAGCAAGGAAACAGAGCCCCAGAGAAATCAAGCAATATGTGCCAAGTCCCATGACACAAAATCTTCTCTAGCTCTTCCCATTTAATTCAGCTTCTTGACTCCATTTGTTTGCTGGCTTTTCCTCCTCAAAACACATCATGAACTTCTAGTCTACCTCAGAACATTACAGATGAAGGCATTTCACTTTTAATTGTCACCATGAGAGAGTAGTAATGAATGGGAAGCAATATGATAGACTTCTGTTACATCTTCCTTTGAACCTCGTCTGATTGGTGCAGTAAGAGGTCAGGTCCCTTGACCACAGAATGCCAGCAAGGAAAAAGGATTTGAAACTCTGTGCCTAATGTCTCCCCCTCAAATGAGGAGCACTTTTGAAAAGCTGAAAAGGTCATTTGCTGCTTCATCAGACAGAATGTGGAAATCATAGTCCATACATCACAATAATTCACAGCACAGAGTAAGAAATGGAAGATTATGCCTTCATATATTTCATTACAGCAGTATTAAATATCGGTGCGATTTCAAACATTCTACAACGCGTGTGAAAAAAGCATTAAACTCTATGAATGATGGTAAGATTTCATCCAACTAAACATTTTAAAAGGCAATAGAATTAAAGCACGGATCATAGCTCTTCAGAAAATGAGGAGGGTTCAGTTGAGCTGCAGGAGCTGTGAGAGCTCAAATACTACAGGTTGAAGCTGGAAGTGCATTAGGACCGTGAAAGCCCAGCCAGCAATATGTGTTCTTACATTATTTTTTTCAGATGGGGAAGAAAAAGCAGCTTGCAAAATATTAAAAATCCATGGTGATCTACACAATGAAAATTAGTTGGACAAGTATATTTTTCTACTTCACAATGTAAAAATGAAAGGGTAGTCCCACCATCTCTCTTCAAAATTTATAAAGTTAAAGGTGACTGTCCTTTCTGTGCCTTGCACACATAGCCCCCATTTCTCCCTCTCCCTTTTTCTCTCTCTTACACACACACACACACACACACACACACAAGCTTTTACATAATTAAGCAGACATGTGACATGAGTCCTCCTCAAGTTATTTTATCTGAATATATTTTAGAATCAAAAGATGAGGCATAAATTCAGTCTTTAAATAAATACAAGATTGATTAATGGCTTCATGAGTAAACCCAAAACTCCAAGACCTGCTGGGTATGTCTAAACCACTAATATATGAAATTACTTTATACGTGAAATTATATAAATCACCTGCAGTAGGAATATCTGTTGAAATAGTATGAACATCGAATAATATAAAAATAACAAGATTTCCAGTAACCATGTTTAGGCTTCTCTCCCAAACATTATTTTTGAAAAAAGATACAGATGACTGTTTATTGTCTATGAAGCAACTTGTGCAGAAGGCAGCAGTGTGAAATAGCATTCCATTGAGAGGGTTCCCTGCGCGTACATGTCAGATCAATGTCAGATCAATCACATTGATCACGGTCTGAAAATCATCACGTGGTCGCAGCTGAACAAGCTTCTTAGCGTCCACACTCCCCATTCAACCGAAAAGCATTTTGGTAATTAGTCCTCTGACTGAGAAAACAACCATTTAAGATTTCAGTCCGTCACCTCAACAGAGGTTTGCATAAATCTGCAAATGTAGGCTCGAGTCCAACCATGTGGATATGAGCACTGAAAGGAAAAGAAAATCCTCTATTTTTGGTACAGATGATTTCTCCTTGACTTCCTGTGCCCTCATTTAGTAAACTTCATTCTAAAGAAAAGAGCGCTATCATAACCACCTCAAACATCAAACACAAAGGGTTATTCTTTAATTGTCAAACCAAATGAAATCTTTAAACCTTGCATCTCAAACCTCATTTCTGTACTGATCACTTGGGAGGTTCTCATTCTAGTTCCAATGCCCTCCATATGCTACCCAAAGCTGACTGTCAGCTTCCTCCCCCATTACCATACCTGTGTGTTCCTTGTCTCTACCACCAGCCATGCCTTGTCTCCCATTGATCCTCCCCTCCTGCCTCTTCTTCTGACTCTGTTTCTCCCTGTGGAAGCCTTTCCTTCTCCTGAGTCTCCCATCTCCCACCCACCGTTATTGTCACAATTCAGTGTTCACCACAATGTCCACGAAAGGTCACCTGCCCCCATCTAATCCCTTCCTCTTTTAAATAGATTTAAACCGACCTATTTCTTTATAAACATAATTCAAAACTAGGTGTTTATCACTTGTCTTGGGCACTGCTTCTGTGCTTAGCATTCCCCTCTGAGATCTAACAGATTGACCTTTGCAATTTGACCTGGTTCTATAGTCCCTTCATGGCCCACCACAGTAATAAACAGTAGAATTTCACTAAACACTTACTGAACTGAATAATCCGTTCTGTAATATTTGGCTTCCTAAAAATCAATCTATACCTCTGAATAAAAACTGTTTACTTTTAGCAGCACAAGGTTACTGCAGTCAAGTTATATCCTGAACATTTCACTTTAGTTTATTAGCATTTAAAATATTAATAAGGAGCTGTCATTAAATATGTATGTGTATACATATCTAATGCCTTCTAAGGCACTCAAATCACTGTCCTGTATTATTTGTGTGCCATGTGTGAAAGGTCAGAAGCAACATTTGTTTTATACATGGGAATCCAAGGGCCAACTCCCAAGCACGTGATGACGACCTTAGACCCAAAGTGTTTCTGAGCTATTGAAGATAAGAAAAGTAGAAAATAGAAACCTTTTTCTCCAACAGCTTGTCATTTGCTTATAGAACAAAGATAACACATGAGAAGAGTAGAGCATATGTGATAGAAGTATTTCTATGGTTTCTGTCTTAAAATAGACTGAGCCAGATTCCACTTGGCTCCTAGCAGTGGGAGGGAGCTTTTGGCCTCCTGGTCAAAGTCATTGACAAACATGGCGGCCCCTATGAGGCAGGGAGAAGTGCACCCAGATCCTGGTATACTCCACAGGTGCCAAGCAGACTCCAGAGATAAAAAGGCCAAAGTCACAGAGGTTTCTGTGAAAAGAAAGCAGGTTTATTTTCCCCCACAGAAAGAGAGAAGGGCTCAAACTGGCATCTGAAGAAATGACTGGCTCATATAAAACAAGTGTCCTTTTTACACTTGAACTGCACAGGGCAGAAGTGTCTGGAAAGAATGTACCCAGATTCTTATTCGTTCCCTTTCTATCTAGATTCTTAACCACCCACACATGAAGATCTCTTATCAGCCTCACAAGACTGCTTTGGCTTCCCCATCTCTTTCTGTCAGCTTCTCTATATCAGAAATACTCTCCAGAGCAGAGAAGTCTTCCCCAGATGCCCACCTAATGCAGAGACTGGCACAGAGATAAACATGCACTAAATACTCACTGGATTAACAAATGAACAAAAAATGAATGAGTATTCATAAAACATTCTGCCTTTCATAACGCCTGAGAGATGCTTAGAGATATTTTTCCTCCCACTTAAGGCTTCCTTCCGCCAAAAGCAGTGAGTCATATCTCAGACATATTTAGCACCTCTTAACAAGGTGGCAAAGTCTCTCTCTTAATGCCTTTAAGTTCCTGGAAGCCCCCATGTAATCTACACAGTTAAAGGATGCTTTAACTAAGCCAATGCTAAACAGCATAAAGAGATGATGAATGCAGAAAAGACCATTCTTTTCCTGTTTTCTAGTCACCTAAAGATAGCATTCACATAATGCCTTTGCCTTGAAATCTGAAGGAGAAATGTATTTTAATAATTTAAAAACTACTCATCTTAAATTCCAATCACAGCATTGCTGAACTTCTACACTAAAAAATAATAAAACTTCATATTATTACCAAAAAGAAAGGAAGAAAGAAAGAAACCCCAAGAACGACTTGCATAACACTTGGCAATGAAAATAATACTGTACTCCAAAAATGTTTTCTTTAAAGAATAACACAATACATCAGTTATCTATCACCTGAGCTGGTTCATTATGGTGGCATGCTATTAACGAATACTAGTTGCATTGTTGAAGCAATGGGGAACTCTGACTTGTAAACACTGAAAGTCATAATAATACTGCCATCCTCAGAATCCTACTTATAAGGCTAACTTTCAGAACTGGAAGAGAGAAATCAGAAATCCATCTTAAAATATTAGTTACAATGCAGTCTTAGAAGGAAAAGCAAACGGCCTCTTGACTCTCCATGTGTGGGCATCCTGGGAGGGTAGTTCTTTGAGAATAAGCCAGCTGGCCATCCATCTACTACACTGAAAGTGGACTTGGATACAAAGAACCAAGGTGATGTGGATTTCAGCGTCATCATTGGGTTTCTGGGTTTAAGTCTCTTAGTTGTATGCCTATTGCATCTTCACAACCAAGTTAGCTCTGAACACGGAGGGCTTGAAGGATCCAGCAATGACTGTAAAGCTCCTCACACTGAGGGCTGTAGATCTGCCTGGCAGCTCTTCGCTCTGTCTTTCGTGGTCATGGGACCTGTTCACAGTGAAGCAAGATGGCAGGGGAAGGAGGCCAAGGTTGCTACGTACAATGTGGTCCATACTGAGTTCAACACCCACCCTTGTCCGCCTGCAAGATATTCTGCATACCAGACAGAAAGCTGGGCATTTCTATCTTTAACTTCCATAGCTGTGGATAGAAATGGTCTAGTGAGAACCAGACAACCCAGCCCCAATATGTCAGTCATCAATTAATTCATTCTCTTCTGGGGTGATAATGTTGTATACTACAAAGACAGGCTTATGGGTGCAAACATCTTGGAATACTTGTTATCAAGAACTTCTTCATCTTTCCTTTAATATAATGTTTCTAGAAAAGATTAGATGATTACTTTTAACATCAACCTTCTGGTTAAGAATATATCATTATTTGGGCTAGAGAAATGGCTCTGCAGTTAAAGGCTTTTACATGCAAAGCCTGTCAGCCTGGGTTGGCCCAGGTTCAATTCCCCAGTACCCACATAAGGCCAATTGATGCACAAAGTCGCACATGCATCTGGAGTTTGTTTAAAGCAGCAAAAGGCCCTGGCCTCTTCATTCTCTATGACTCTCTTCCCAAATAAATAAAAACATTTTTAAAATTATTTGTAAGAATCAATATATCAATTATCTTTCAGTTCACCAAATATTTACTGAGTGTCTACCATATGCCTAGCATGGTTTTAGGAACCCAAAATATAGTACTGAAGAAATAAATTCAAAGAGCTTGTCATCAAGAGTTTATGGTAATGGCAGGAAGCATAAGAATGTAAAATATGCAAGCTTGACAAGAGCTATGTATAATGCCAAGTAAGTGAGGAGAGAGTAAGGGAGAAGGGAGTTAAAAGGGCTAGCCCTGCAGATGTCTGCTGGGGGATCATTTGGCAGACAGGAAGAGCAGAGGCCAAAACCTTCATAGGAGAACAAAAGAATAGGCAGAGATTTGTGACTATAGCAGCTAGCTTCTCTTTGCTGGCACAAAACACCTGAGCATAAGCCGCTGATGGAAGGGAAGGTTTTTTTTTCAGGTTTATAGTTTCAAGGGCAAGTTTCATTATGGCAAAGAAAAGCCAACATTGCACATCTGCAACAGAAAGAGAGAGAGAGAGAGAGAGAGAGAGAGAGAGAGAGAGAGAGAGAGAGAGAGAGAGGCAGGCTCTAGTGCCAACTGGCTGTGAATTCCCAGTGGTCTGGATCAATCAACCTCAAGGCCCACCCCTGCTGACACATCTTCTCCAGCAAGGCTCTATCAGCTGGAGACAAGGTAGAAAAACTTATTCACAAACACTTGGGACTATGGGAGACATTTTACATTTAAACCACCACAGTGACCTGGCCAGAAATGGGAAAATGAGCCAGGCATGGTGGCTCACACCTTTAATCCTAGCACTCGGGAGGCAGAGGGAGGAGGATCACTGTGAGTTTGAGGCCAGCTTTGGACTACATAGTGAATCCCAGATTAGCCTGGGAGAGAATAAGACCCTGCTTTGAATAAACAAATGGGAAAATATAGGAATAAAGAATGATCAGAGATCACTCCCAACATTGTAATTCACTGTAACCACTAAATTCTTTATACAGTTAAAAAAAAAAAAGGTAGGAGGAAACTATGGCTCTGTAGGTAAGAGATGATGATAGCAAGAAAATGGGGAAATAGTAGGTGCTAAAAGTCCACACACACTAAAAATTAAAAAATAAATTAAAAATTAACCTCTCTGACAGAAAGAAAGACTGAAAGAGAATTTTAACAGCCCCAGGAATGGAAGAACAAAAATAAAAGACCTATACACATTGTCCCATTAGAAGTGAGGCAGGAAAAAAAAAAAAAAAGCAGACATGGGACACTACTCAACTGGGGTCTCTCACCCCAGAGTTTCATTGAAGTCTCTCACCAGCTTAGAGAATTTCAACACAATTTTTTTTAATTGACATTAATGAGCCGGGCGTGGTGGCGCACGCCTTTAATCCCAGCACTCAGGAGGCAGAGGTAGGAGGATCGCCATGAGTTCAAGGCCACCCTGAGACTACATAGTGAATTCCAGGTCAGCCTGGGCTAGAGTGAGACCCTATCTCAAAACAAACAAACAAACAGAATTATAATGAGCCATCTTAATGCCTAAGTGTATACCTTCAAATATAGCCTTACCCCTTCCCTAAGTGCATTCTGGAAATCTCACATCTCACAAACAAAGCTATAAACTGTTGTTCATACTAAAAAAATGATTATTTCCAGTGCAAATCTTGTAACTTATGGTTTTACCTTATCCACTGCAATCATATTCAATGAACTTAAAAACCACCCTATGACCTCATCTAAGTTCCTTAGCAACCCTTTTAGATGCAAATAGAAGCCATCAAAACCATATGTATGGTTACTATAAAGATACTTCACTGCACTTAACTGAGAAGCCCATATCCACACTGGGTGCATCTTTTCCTTTCTTTCAGGGCCTCTCTTTCTTTTAACCTGGGGCTTAAATTTGTGTGAAAATCTCACCCTAATAAATAGCAACTCTGCTTCCTACCAGCTGGGCCTGAAGTTCTTTCTGCAGTGGAGTCAAGAATATTGGCTTAAAAAAAAGAAACAAGACTACTGGCGTTAGTTGAGTAGTGTTCTCTGAAAAGAACTCCTCAGGCTGCTGTAGGCTGTATCATGGAGCTGTGACCCAGGCTCCTGCCCCACCACCACTAACAACAGGAATAGAAAATAAAATTAAAATAAAAACTCAAAGAACTAAAAATCCTACAGCTAGATCAGAACAACTTTAAAGTAAGTGAAGAGAGAAGAGAACATTGCAACTGAGCCTGAGCTGTTCGATGTTTAGCTTTAACAAGAGAAACAAAAGCATCAACAGAGACAGAGGGGAGATCGGATGGGTAGAGATCCTAAGGTGAGGTCCAGGGAAACAAGGGGAATAAATCGAGGAGAGAGATGTGGACCACTGGGCCAATGCCAGAGGCATTAGTGACAAGACCTGTTTCATAAAGTGGCAGGGCCCACAAGCAAACTAAAGAGAATCTAAGAAAAAGGAGAGGGGGCAAGGGCTCCCGTGATGAGTAAAGCAGTTGTGGGTTTAAAAAGTGTGTCCCAAGATAAAAGAAAGTTCTGTGTGCTAAAGACTGAAGTAGACACGAGTTAAGCACTCAATACAGAAGGTAAGAGAGCTCAAGGATTCCCCATGCTCCAGTTGATTCAGGAAAGAAGGTCCAAGACAAAAAGTATATCAGAAAAAAGAAA
>PVHP010009524.1:0-50197 GCA_004024765.1 Zapus hudsonius
TATATATTTTTTAATTTTTTATTTATTTGCAAGCAGAGAGACAGACATGGGCACACCAGGGCCTGCAGCCACTGCTAACAAGCTCCAAATTCTTTATGTGGGTACTGGGGAATCAAACTCAGTCATTGGTTAGTAGGCAAGTGCCTTAACCTCTGAGTCATCTTTCCAGTCCCCTGTTTGGGTCTTCTTGAGACAGGGTCTGCCTGTGTAGCCTACACTGATCTTGAACTCTTAGAAATCCACCTTCCTCAGCCTCCCAAGTGCTGGGATTACAGGTGTGTGACACCATGCTCAGCTTTTATTTTATTTTATTTGGTGGTGGTGCTAAAGATGGGCCCGGGGCCTGATAACACTGAGTTCCAGCCTTCGCTTAAGCTTGAGTGGTACGCTGGAGGACAGTCAGACCTGCCACATTTCCCCCAGCAAATGGCAGCCCTGTGTCAGGGATGTCCACAGCAAGGAGAGCAGAGACCAGAAGTGGGTTCCAGTGAAGACTGGGGGAGGGGAGCTCTAGAGACAAGGGGACTGAACAGAGAACCAGGGCTTTGGAGACAGAGCGGAGTCTCCTGGGAGGACTTTGGGTGAAAGGGGGGAGGGCATGCTGGGCTGGAAGGGCTCAGGAGGGTGGATGAGTGGGCTGATAGAGACAGAGGGACAGACAGACAGTGGGATGGTGAGGGAGATATTTGGGTATCGTGTTGTGGATGTATAGATAAGGAGGTGTCAGAGGTGAGGATGTGAGGATTGCATTCCTGTGCCAACAAGGGTCCAGCGGACCCAGTCCCCCTTCCGAGTGTACAGACATTGTGAGGGAGGGAGGGAGGGAAGCAGCGCCTGGGTCTGAGGGTAGGTTGTGCTGCCACCTAGGGTCCCAGTGTCATAACTGCACCCTGGCACCCATCTGCCTAATGACTAGGCCAGCTTTAGCAGCGCCCATGGGGCTGGATCCCTCCCTGCTGCCCAGTTAGGACATTGATGGGCTGGGAGAGCAAGTGATGGCCAAAACCTAAGCCATAGTAGAAGCCCCCTGGGACCCAGGTCTCACCTGCTCCTCCTCACTCCATTACTTCACTCTCTGCGTACCTCCTGGGACCCAGGCCCTGTCCCAAGGTCAAATACGTGTTCTCATGCCACTTTCCAGCTGTGTGACATTTGGAAACAGCTGGCCCTAATCTGAGGGGAAAGTGAGAATGACAACAGAACTTAAGAAGTACCACAGGAGGAGCTGGAGGTTGGTTTAGCAGGTCTTGAGGACCTGAGTTAGATCCTCAGCACCTATGTAAAAAGCCAGTGGTGGCCTTGTATGCCTGTAACCCTAATGCTGAGGAGATGGAGACAGGAAGATCTCTGGGGCTCACTGGTAAGCTAGTCTAACCAAAAGCAGCAGCTCCAGGTTCAGTGAGAGACTCCGTCTCAGGGAAAGAAGGAAAGCAATAGAGGAAGACACCTGACACACACCTACACACATGTGTGCTCATACACACACCACATACTATACACACACATACACAGGGAAGGACCCTGTGTATGTGTGTGTATACGGTGTATATGGTGCCACCCAGTAAGACTGCTAGATCATTAAAAAAAAGGGGGGGCTGGAGAGCTGGCTCATCGGTTAAGGCACCTGCCTCCAGTGCATAAGGCCCCCGGTTCAATTCTCCAATACCCACATAAGACAGACCCACAAGGTGGTGGCCTTGGTTCTCTCTCTCTCTCTCTCTCTCTCTCTCTCTCTCTCTCTCTCTCTCTCTCTCTGCTTGAAAATGAATAAATAAAATATTTTTAAAAAAAAGAAAACAGGATGAGCTGGGTGTGGGTATGGTGGCTAACACCTTTGTTCCCAGGACCTGGGAGGCAGAGGTAAGAGGATAACTGTGAGTAAAAGGCCATCTTGAGACCACAGAGTGAATTCCAGGTCAGCCTGGGCTAGAGTGAGACCTGCCTCGAAAACAACAACAACAACAAAAGCCCATGATTTTCAATTAATGTTGCTTTTTGGATAATCTTCAGTATAGGTGTGTCTGTCCCATGCAGTGGTCAGCATTGGTTAAATTACTTGATGCTCATCTGAAATTCCAATTTAACTGAGCATGCAGTATTTTACCTGGCAACCCTCCCACCACCCTGTCCTCTGGGAACTCAGTCTTCTGGGGGAGGCCCAGGCCCAGAGCACTTAAGGTTAACCAAGCATAAGGGGCCATCCACAGAATTGGCCCAGGGCAGGCGGGGACCCAAGAAGTATGAGCCTATCCAGTCCAGGAAAATCAGGGATAGCCTCATGGAGGACACGTGTGTCTTGAATCTTAAGGAGAGAGAATGGAAGTACGGCCCAAATACAGGAGCCCACGAGAAAGGTGCAGAGGTCAGACAGCAAGTTCGGAGACTCAGTGACAGTGAGTGTGGCTGAAAAGGTAGGACAGATCAGGTCGTCCTGTCCTTGTTAAGAGGTGGGTGTGTTTAGTCATAACCTTTATAGAATGGGGGCAGGGAGTGACAGACAGTCCAGAGGAAGTCTGAGACAGGCCGTGACAAGGCCACTCCAACACACTCTCTCTTAGCTCTCCAGGGCTTGAGGGATCGAGGACAGGGGTGGAAGGAGGCTTTGGAGATGGTGGGCACCTAAAGTCCACAGTGGGTTTGCATATTTACAGGGGAGTGAATGCCCAAACCAAGACCGGTGCCACACCCCTGTACCTGGCATGCCAGGAGGGCCACCTGGAGGTGACGCAGTACCTGGTGCAGGAGTGCGGCGCGGACCCGCACTTACGCGCCCACGATGGCATGTCCCCTTTGCACGCCGCAGCGCAAATGGGCCACAACCCGATCATCGTGTGGCTGGTGAGCTGGAGCTAGGACGGGCCTGGGCCAGGGAGGAGGCGTGGTTATCATGGGATGGAGGCGGGGTCAGGAGGGGCCTAGCACACAGCCCCGCCCCCTTGCCTCCCCTCCTCCGGACCAGGTGAGCTGCACCGACGTGAGCCTCAAGGAGCGGGACAACGACGGCGCCACGGCCATGCACTTCGCGGCCAGCCGCGGCCACCCCAAAGTGCTCAGCTGGCTCTTGCTGCACGGGGGCGAGATCTCGTTTGACGTGTGGGGAGGGACCCCACTGCACGATGCTGCGGAGAACGGAGAACTGGAGGTCAGGGCCGCCCTGAGGGGGCGGGGCCTCCGGGCGGAGCGCGGGCGCCCTCTGTCGGCTGGATGCTCTCAGCACAGCGCCCCTGGGGCGCCGGGGTCCACCTGGCAGCTTCACCCCTTGTCTCTTGCAGTGCTGCCAGATCCTTGTGGTGAACGGTGCAAAGCTGCACATCCGCGACCATGATGGCTACACGCCCGCCGAGCTGTCGGAATACAATGGCCACAGCCACTGCACCCGCTACCTGCGTACAGTGGAGAACCTGGTATGACCCAGGCATGGCTCACACCACGTTATCACATCTAACCCCCCTCTACTCCCAGGAAGAGATGTCTTACCCCCTTGACCAAGAAGCAAGGTGACATTCATGGACTTGAAGCCTCTTGCCCCAGGTGATACAATGAGTTAAGTGCCCTTGACCACTCCCTGGCACAGAACCTGTGCCCTCGCCATCCGGGAGTGAGGAAGAAGAGGATAAAAGACCAAGGGAATGAGGCCAGAGAGAACCAGAGTCCTGCTGATGAAAACACTGGGAGAGGTCGGGGGTAGATCACTGGGCCCAGCTAAGTTCACTCTTCACCCACCCACAAGTGCTGATTTAGCTCTCCATGTCACAGATGGGTAAACTGAGTCTCTAGGAGACCCATGCTCACACAGCCAGTAAGTAATGGAGCTCAATAGCGTGCCCTTGCCGGGCGTGGTGGCGCACGCCTTTAATCCCAGCACTGGAGAGGCAGAGGTAGGAGGATCACCATGAATTCAAGGCCACCCTGAGACTACATAGTGAACTCCAGGTCAGCCTGGGCTAGAGTGAGACCCTACCCCGAAAAACCAAAAAAAAAAAAAAAAAAAAAAAGCGTGCCCTGGCTAGGAGTTGCCTCTTTTTTTTTTTTGTTTCTTTGTTTCCTTCCTTCCTGACTTCCTACCTTCCTTTCTTCCTCCATTTTTTCTTCTTTCATTTGAGAAGAAAGAGAGTATGGGTATGCCAAAACCTCTTGCCACTACAAATGAACTCCAGATGTATGTGCCACTTTATACATCTGGCTTTACATGGGTACTAGAGATTTAAACCCCAGGCCAGTAGGCTTTGCAGGCACCTTTAGGAGACTGCAGAGCCGTCTCCTTAACCCTTTTAAAAATTTTCAATGCTAGGGTTTGGAACCTAGGGTTTTGGGGATTCTAGGCAAGTTCTCTACCATTGAGCTATACCCTCAGAACTCCTCTCCTCTTTACTTTGAGATAGAATCTTTCTAAATTGCAAGGCTGGCCTCAAACTTGTGATCCCCTGCATCAGCCTCCTGAATAACTGGGATTACAGTTGTGTGCCCACACGTGACACATTTGCTCAATTCATAGTTAATTCATAACTGGAAGCTTACATGACTTTAGCAAATTATTTTATTATGGCAACAAAGCCATGCATGAAGCACTGGAGCTGAGGCTCATGTATGGATGTCTCCAAGTCCAGGGTCTTCCCTCACCTGATCCAACGATTGTTGTGGGGTGGTGGAGGAGGGAGAAAAAGTTCTCACAGGCAGTCTCAGAAGGGTACTGGCTAGCTCCAGGGCCAAACAATGTCTGGAGGAGAAAAGACAGATGGCCCTTGGTCCTGTCTGCCAACACATGGGAATGACCCTGTTCTGGGATCTTCAGAGTACAGCAAGGCCCAGGGGTCAAAGACAGAGGTAGGTAGGTAGGTCAGAGGATGAACTTCTTCCCAGAAAGGGCCTCACAAAGACTGAGCAGCAGGCCATGAGCACCCTGTTAATGGGCATAAGAGCAGGGGTGGACACTGAAGGGTCTTTCTGCACCAGAAGTGGGCTTTCCTCCCCACACACACACACACAGAGGGGGGAGGGAGGGAGAAAGGCGGTACCTCTCTGTTGTGGGGTGCAAGGATGAAGTACCAGAGCCCAGGGCCCTTCAGCACCTCCTGAGAGCTTGCCAGGCTGCAGCCTCAGGCAGTAATGCATTCTCATTGTTGGATTCTGATTGCAGCAGGCTTGCTGCCATGAGCTTTACAGATATGAGTCAGTTCATCTTCGCAGAATTATTGGTACTTTGCATTTATGGCATTTATGAGGTACCATGCAGTGGCATGTCACCAACTTTCAACATCATCTTCAACATACCTGGAGCAATTATTGTTATTCCCATTTGAAGATGAGGAAACTCCGACACCTAAATGATACTTGAAGGCTGTGAGGATGGTTCAGTGGTTAAAGACACTTGCATGCACAGCCTACTAGCCAGGGTTTGATTCCCAGTGTACACACATAAAGCCAAATGCACCAAGTGGTGCATGTGTCTGCAGTTTGCTTGTAGTGCAAGAAAACCTGGAGTGCCCATACTCTCACTCTCTCTCTCCCCTCCCAAATAAATAAACAAAATTTTAATGGTGAGGCATGATAGCAGGCATAGTGGTGTATGCCTTCAATACCAGCACTCAGGATGCAGAGGTAGGTAGGAGGTTCACCAAGAGTTCGAGGCCACCCTGAGACTCCATAGTGAATTCCAGGTCAGCCTAAGCTAGAACAAGACCCTACCTCAAAAAACAACAACAAAAAGATAAATGATATATCTGAGGTTGCATCACTAGTGAGTGGGGGAAGGGGATTTGAAGCCAGCCTTCTGGGTTGCAGAGTGAGTATCCCTGTGTCCCAGCCTCTACCCTCTGTGGTCCACAGAGGTCAGGAATGGGTGTCCATGGTGTCTACTTGCACTAGCCAAGAAAAGAACACCTTTGGGCTGTACCACAGGTCATCTTCTGGGTTCATCTCTTAGCTCACAGGGTGGGCAGCAGAGCCTAGAGTCCTTGGAAGGGGATAGGCAAGAGGATCTGGTCCCCTCACCCAGGCAGGCCCAGTGACAGCAATGACAGATCCAAGCCACCAAGGATACTGGCCCAGAAAAGGCAAACACTCCCAAAGAGCCCCTAATTACAGGGCCAATGAGCGTGGCCGCTGAGCTGTTACCTGGTGCCAGCCTGCCTCCCTCTCCCAGGGGGCCTGTGACACTTCTCAGACAAGGAGGGGGCATGGGGCAGAGAGGAGCAGGTCTGTTCAGGAAGCAGTGGAGAAGCAGGGTTACTGGCAGCAGGAAGAGCATGGGCAATGTAAGTAGGGCCCCCACCCCAGCCTACTCCCAGGGGGGAGGGGACAGCCTGCTATCAGGCCCAGCGATGGGAGGGAGGGCGGGGGAGAGGCTTAGCAGCCTCAGCAGAGGATTCCTATCCAGAGCCCATCCTCCACCCCCCCCCATGCCCCATCAGGAGGCAGGCTTGGCTGGTGTAGGAAGCTGGTGAATCAAACATGAACATGTTAAGATGGAGATTCAGCCAGGCAGTGGGCAATGAGTCTTTCTGAACCCCTCCCCTCCCTGCAGTTGCATCTCTGGGACCTTCTTCTCACACATGTACAGGGGCCTTGTGCCCACTCGTGAGAAAGAGAGGTTGGTGCATCCCAAGCCCTCTCTCCCAGGGGTCTCCATCTTCCTGAGCAGGGAGGAGCCTGGTGGGAGTTTTCCTGGAATCTGAGGGTCTGTTGCTGGGGACCTGGACTGAAACCTTATCCCGAGAACACCTGGGACCCTGTCTCACGATGAGCCAAGGATCTGAGAGAGAAAAGTGGCTTGGCAAAGGTTACACAGTGAGGACATGTGTGATGGGAGACCCTGGTCCAGAGAGCACCAGGTTGTCACCACAGCCTCCTCACCTTTCCTTCAGAGCGTGGAACACCGTGTGTTGTCCCGGGATCCATCCACTGAGCTAGAGGCAAAACAGCCAGATTCAGGCATGTCCTCACCTAACACCACCATGTCGGTTCAGCCTTTGAACTTTGACCTCGGTTCGCCAACCAGCACCCTGTCCAACTATGACTCCTGCTCCTCCAGCCACTCCAGCATCAAGGGCCAGCACCCTCCTGGAGGTAAGTGGGCTGGGCAGAAAGGGGAGGGAGGAAGAGGAGATAGCCAGGGCACAGAGCTCCTCTGCTCACAGGCTCTCCTCAGGGCTGTTAACATTTATCATGCACATACATGTACATCCACAGAGACTCCCCTACACGTGAGCCATTGTTCTCACCTATCATACTCAAAAGTGTACATTCGCACATTACACAGTATACAAATAAGCGTGCACAGATCCACATAGAGACTTGTGCATATACATGCACACTCCTATATTACACACAGGCCAAAACTCTCCATTTCCCTACTGCAGACATGCACGCACACACCAGGTCCACAGACCAATGCAGACACATTCACAAGCACCAAGAATCATGCGCACAAAAGGGACACACTTAAATACACAAACACAAAAGCCATCAGACAAGCCAGGCAAGCGTGTACACACTGACTATGCCTTGGCCAAGGCTTCTTGCCATCAGGTGGCAGCCTGCAGAGCTGGCCAAATGCCCTACAAAGGTTGGGTGTGGCCATCCAGACTCCTGCACCTGCTCTGTCAGAAGAGCCACCCTTCCCCTATCCAGGTGGCCCTGCTCCACACCCTTGGAGTGCAAAGCCCCCTAATGCCTCTCTCCCACCCCAACCTGAACACATCGCCCTTCTGCACTGAGAAGTGGGGCTGGGGAGGTGAAACGAGCAGGCTGTGCCCAAGGCTGCTGCTGGCCATAACCAGCCTATCTTGCTTCTAGGCAAGTTGGTAGAAAGTCTCTGTTCCGGGGTACTTTCTGCAAACTACTAACTCCAGCCTGCCCTGTGTCTTCCCCTACCAGGGCTTCCTGTCGCCAGAACTGCAGACATACAGAGCTACATGGACATGCTAAACCCAGAGCTGAGCCTGCCTCAGGGGAAGATGGGGAAGACCACACCACCACCACCACCACCACCCAGCTTCCCTCCACCACCCCCACCTCCAGGCACCCAGGTGCCCCCACCCCCACCCCCACCAGGCTACCCTGCGCCCAAGCCTCCAGTGGAATCACACGCAGCTGACATCTACCTACAGACCAAGAATAAGCTCCGCCATGTGGAGAGTGAGACACTTAAGAAGGAGGTAGTGAGTGGGTTCTGCCTGCCTCCCAGCAGTGGGGTTGGGCCTCACTGACTCGTGGTCACAGATGAGGGTCCCTGGGTCCAGGGCATACTCATGAATTGAAAGTCCTGGCCAGATGCATGAGGGCTCAGAGCTGGACACTGGGGACAGGGAGGTAGATAGACACAGCCGCCACCTCCAGTTTGGAGTTGAGGGTGACAAAACATAGCCAGGAGCTGTAGCCACCACTTCCTCAGAGTGGCAGGGCACATGGAGCTTACACACTCATGGCCCCAGGCTCAGGTGGAGCCCTGAGACCCTGAGGAAGGTGTCTTCCAGGTGGGAGACTCCAGTGGCTTGAAGGTGAGGACCAGGAGGTTGAGACAGGTAACTGGCTGGCTGGGGAGGAGAGACTGAGGCTGGCTCCTGCTTACATTACTAATTCCCCTCTCTGTCATATCTGGGTGGTTGGAGGAGTCAGGACTTAGGTGGGCACCCTCTGGGAGAAGCAAGCATGTAGGAAGGTTTCCCCTTCCCTGTAGGGATCTGGGTGAGTGTGAGGGGCTGGGAGTCCAGGGTCTCTGCAGGCTCTTGGCTGAGGCTGGGGAGGTGGAGGGGCAAAGGTCCAGTCAGGAAAGCCCCTCACACTAGCTAAAGGGACAAAGCAAGGCTGGTTTGAGAGGTGAGCAGAGGACCCAAGACCACAAGTGGCCAGGTGTGGGGTGGCAGCCCTCTAGGGTCTCAATAAAACCCAGACATTACAATTCTCTCCCCAGCCCAAGGCAGGCCACCCCAGGGTGGAGCTGAGAGATCAGTTTGCACAGGTGAGCCAGGTCACAAGGCCATGGGGGTGGCGGCGGCTTGGGAGGGGACACAGGCTTCACAAGGACTCCATTGCCACCCCACCCCACCCCCAGCCCTACCAGCAGATTCTCCTTTCATCTCCAGGGAAGGGAGGGCAGGGTTGGGACTGCAGGGGGTTTGGCCCAGCATATGGGCCTGGCTCCAAACTGTGGCACAGGCACCCAGCCAGCACCCACTCCCCACCTCTGGGCCTGAACGCTGGGATTGCGCGATTCCCGTGCCCCTCTGCGGTGTGTGCGTGCAGAACCTCAGGCTCTGGGCCTCTCCACAAAGAACCCTTTGTGTGCCTGGTGCACCCCTCTCCCTCTCGCCAGCGGGGGGCCCGAACTGTGGGAGGGAGCAAAGTCGTAGGGTGCGCGCTTCGGAGGCGGTAGGGGGTACCGAAAGGTCCGGCTCGTGGCCCAGAAAACAAATCCAGCGTGTCGCGTTTCCTGCCACGTGAACCTGGTCCGGCGGGGTGCAGAAGGCCTGAGGCCACCGCGGGCACACAGGAGCCGCTTAGTGGGGCAAGAGACAGCCTCAGCCGAGCCATTCGGCCTTTAGCCGCTCCCGCCATCGCCCCGGTGCGGGGCTTGGTGGGGGGGGGGGTCGGGGCGGGAAGCTGTACTGTCACCCGAGCCTGAGCCCGCCTTGCTGCCCCTGAAACTTTAGGCTTGCGCGCGGGTGTGGTGTCGTTTACACGGATAGAGATGGTTTCCAGATGCGGGAGGGAACCGGCAGGGGCGCGACCCAGAACGAGGGAGGGGGCAGATATGAGAGGCTGCAGGTCGGGGTCAGGCCCTCAGGCGATCGCCCGCGAGAGAGTGGGAGGAAGAGGGTCTGAGTGCTCAGGACCGGGTGTAGGGAGAGAGGGTGCAGGGGGTGGGGCCGCACCTGATCCATAGGGGAGCCAGGAGGCTGGGTGGCTGGGCCACCCTCTGGGGGGTGTTGAGCCTAGGATTGGCGGACCACGGGTGATGTCAGGCCGACTGAGCTCATAGGCCGGCCTCGCGCGGGCCGAGCTGTAACCTGAGAGCAAGTGTCAGGTAACGCAGGTGTCGGGTCCAGGGCGCCCCCGCCAGCAGGTGCACAGCGGGGGGCCACCGTAACAGTCGCAGGTAGGAGCCGCCCGCGGGCCCTGAGGAAGTCGGAGCCTCCCAGGGCAGGGCTCTCGACAGGGCCCCCTCCATTCCGGGATCCCCACCAGCAAGGTCTTGGGGGGGAGCCTTTAGCACCCGCGGTGGGTCATGCATCCGGGAGCAGAGTGCCCTGGAGCCTTCTGAGCGGACCGAGTGGGGTGCTGCTGGCCCTTTTCTGGCTCCCCCTGGCGTCGGGGTTGGGCCACCCAGTCCTTGGGTCCGCCCCTTCTGGCCTCAGTGGGGACCCTGTGTCTTTGGCCAGCGCCCAGATTCTCTCCTTGCGGGGCCAGCCGAACTCCACGCCCGTCACCCCATTCTGCCCTGAAGACAGGGGTAGGGGGTGGGGAGGCCTGGGGACGCGGCCAGCAGGCCAGGCCGGCCGTGGGGCGCTCGAGGCAAGTGACCCATACTTGGCCGCTGTCTTTCCGCAGCCCAGCTCCGGGGACCGCCGCTACGGGCTGCGCAGGCAGGACTCGGGCCGCAAGCTTCGATCGTTCAGCAAGCAGCCCAGCACGGGGGACTACTACCGCCAGCTGGGCCGCTGCCCAGGGGAGCCGCTGGCCGCGCGCCCGGGCATGGCGCACAGCGAGGAGGTGCGTGCCCTGCAGCCCGCACCCTCCGGCCACAGGCGCTCGGGCTCTGCCTCCCTGTCCTCACTCGCTGGCCCCTCTGCTCCCCTTCAGGCGGTGCTGCTCCCCGGGAACCACGTGCACAACGGTTGCGCTGCAGATCCCAAGGCGTCCAGGGAGCTGCCGCCGCCACCGCCGCCGCCACCGCCGCCCCTGCCTGAGACCCTGAGTTCGCCGCCACCTGCACCTCCTCTGCCCCTGGAGGGTGCAGGCGCCGGCTGCGGGCAGCAGCGTCGCTCGTCGTCGTCCACCGGCAGTGAGTAGGGGCAGGGTGAGGGGTGGGGGCGGTACCGGCTGCAAAAGGGGAGGGAAACCTAGAGACCGCCCCCTCCCCAGCTCCAACTTCCCCCGTCCTTCCTCCTGTCATCCTGGTTTTTCTTGCCAGCCCCTACCTATGCCACTGACTGTCGAGGGCGAGAAAAGTTCTGAGTCCTTACCAGAGTAGGCTGGGCAAGTCCCCTGCCCTGGCTAGGTCTTCTGCCTTTGCCCGGGGAAGGTCTCCCAGTCCTACCGGCCAGTTTCTAGGGACCTGCAGGAGGGAAGCTCTGAATAGAACTAGAATCAAAGGCAGCAGGACTGCTGGCCTGCCATCTTCTTGGACCCTCCATCCTTGGTCCCTGTCCCTCCAACCTCGTCCTCTTGTTCATTCAGGCTGGCACAGAGCTGAGCTTTATTCAAATATGACAAGAACTCTTCCTCCTAGTCAGTGGGCCTGGCTAGGGGGACAAAGGCTGTGACTCAGTGACCCATCATATTTTTCTCTTCCTTAGGCACCTCCCTCTACCACACACACATATACTGGCCTGCCTTGATCATGCTAAGCACACACTGTACACTCCAAGCACAGGCATTCTTGTTTAAGATCTGGTGACCAGCATGACGACTACTCTTCTGCCATTGCTGGTGCCCTCATCCTAGCCTGGCAGGGGCAGTTTCCTCTCCTGCCTACTCAGTGCAGGGACCTTCCTCAGGGTTTATACTTCAGCTTTGCCTCAGACCAGATAGGAGAGTGGTTCCTATAGAGCCCATGGTAGTCTGCTCACTCCTGTGTGGGCCTCTGGAAACCCTCAGCCCCCACCTGCAGCTAGCTCTACCATCAGTTCTCCTTCCTCTGCAGCCCATGCTAGGAACAGAAGGAAATTAAGTAAATTCTGGCTGACCCAGCTCATCCCACCCAACCTGCCCCCCCCCACACACACACCAATGCCAAGATGGCCTGGGCAGCCCTTGGAGGACCAGATGGAGCACCCTTGTGGGGCCCCAGTGTGGCATGAGCCAGGGTCACAAGGGCAGGAGAGCTCCTCCCTTTTTCCCCCCTCCTACCCTCCCTGGTTCTCTTTCTGTCCCCATCTCACCCCAGCTCCCCTCCCTCTAACTTCACTGTCACTTCTGTCTCTCTTGGTTCCTAGAAGTGAGAGTCCTGAGACAAAGGAAGAGTGAGTAGCTGCGCTCACCGCTGAGGCTGAATTGTGGGTTGAGGGAGATGGCTCGCCCAAAAAAATAAAGAAGAGGGGTACTTAGACTTGAGGAACGGGCAGGTCAAGGGCCAGAAGGCTAGGGGGCCTGATGCCTGTCACAGCTACCCTCATATTCCTCTTCTGTGCCCTGTACATTCTCACGCATCCTGCGCCTGGCTCATAGTTTTGTCTAAGGAAATGAGCTGGCTGCTTGCTTGTCCCTCTTTGTGATGTGCTTGGGATCCTCAGCTTTGACTTCTAAGAGCTGTTGGCCCATTTCTTTCCTGTACCCATCCGGGCAACAAAGACGGCCCTCCCTAAGTCAGCATTCACCTCCCTCCACTAGCCACACTGGAATGCAAACTCTGCCCAGGCATTTGCATACCATCTGCCTGACCCTTCTTCCTTCGTGCCCTTTCCCCGTGTCCTTAGAAAGATCCTCTTTCTGGGGTCCCCCAGGGTCTAGAAGAGCTTTGCCATAAATGTGCTCCCTGCTTGCAGTCAGTGTGTCTGCTGTTTGTACATGAGTGTGGGGACAGCTCTGGTCCAGGTGGGTCCTGGCACGCCAGGGTCCCGAGTCTTATGGCCATGGAGGCACCAGTCAGCTCCGTCCAAGGGTCACTGGACTTTGCTGATGCAGGGAGAGGGCCATAAGGAGACTCCGCCTTGGTGGGGCTGAACCGGGAACCCAGAACAAAGGTCAGGTGGTTGGCCAGGTAGTGGTTTGAAGCTGGGCAGTTGATGCCGAGTGGAGACATACACTGGAGTTTCCAGGGCCGGCTCAAGAGCCACCATGAACTCCCAGGGGCCCCCAGGTGGGGGCTCTCTGCCCAGTGAGTAAAACTGGAAAGATGGTGGGGCCACCATGGGTTGGGAGCCAAGGGTATCTATCTCTGGGTACCCTGAAAACCACCCAAGGTATCTCAAAATCTAGAGATCTGCCTGGGTCCAAAGGGAGGGGATGCCCCATCTGGGTTGGGGAGGGGGCTGCAGAGGGACAGAGGTGGGGTGCGGGAATGCTTTTCTACTGCCAATCAGCACCTTTTCTCCTATGGACAGGCACAAAATCTTTCAACATGATGTCCCCAACGGGTGACAACTCAGAGCTACTGGCTGAGATCAAGGCTGGCAAAAGCCTGAAGCCGACGCCACAGAGCAAAGGGCTGACCACAGTATTCTCAGGCAGTGGGCAGCCTGCCTCCCAGGTAGGCGCTGGATGGGTGCCCCGCCCGGGCTCCTCTTGCCGCCTGTCCAGGGCTCAGCCCACCTGCTTCTCCCGGCAGCCTGACTCACCCCTGCCTCCAGTGTCACCCGCACCATCTCGCCCCCGGAGCCCCACCCCGCCTGTCTCAGGGCCTCAGCCACTGCTCAATGGCAGCATGGTGCCGGCACCGCCTGCGACCCCGGCACCTGGAGTGCAGCTGGACGTGGAGCCGCTCGTCCCCACTCTGGATGAGCAGGGCCGGCCCATCCCCGAGTGGAAGCGCCAGGTGATGGTTCGCAAGCTGCAGCTGAAGATGCAGGAGGAGGAGGAGCAGCGCCGGAAGGTGGGTGGGCCTTGCTTCCCAGAAAGCCCTGGGGTCGCACTGAGTTTACAGCCTGTTCCATATGTCATCCCTCCCTCGGTTTTGATCCTTCAGTGGATTCCCCTCCCCCTACATTGGTCCAGCCCTGACCTCCAACAGCCTGTCCTTTGAAGTGAACTGTAGTTGTTTACCAAACTCTAAATCTAAATCTAAATCTAAATCACCTGGACCTTCAGGAGAAGAAGAGATCACAAATTTGCATTTCTTTTCTTTTTTGAGGCAGGGTCTCAGCCTCACAGGGATCTTCCTACCTCAGTCTCTCCCAAGTGTTGGGATTACAGGTGTGCACCACCATGCCTGGCTATCATTCTGCATTTCTTTTAAAATATTTATTTATTTGAGAGAGAAAGAGACAAAGAGAAAGAGACAAAGAGAAAGAGAAAGAGAAAGAGAAAGAGAAAGAGAAAGAGAAAGGGCTTTCCAGGGCCTCTTGCTGCTACAAACTCCAGACACAAGCCACTTTGTGTGTCTGGCTTTACGTGGGTACTGAGGAGTTGAACCTGGGCCTTTAGGCTTTGCAAGCAACTGCCTTTAACTGCTGAGCCATCTCCTCAACCCCCAATTCTGCATTTCTAACAAGTTTCTGGGTGGGACTGATGAGGACCCGAGTCTAGGAAACACACTGAGTAGCTAAGAGTCAACCAGACTGACTTGGGCTCTGTCCTGGCACTGGCACTCTATTGCTGCCCATAGAGATGTGTCCAAGCTCAGCTCCCACGTCTGTAAGGATTGGTCATCACACCAACCGATGGTCACCATTCATTCACTTCACACATGCTCACTGAGCACCATCTATGTGTCATATACACTGTGTGTCCTCTGAAGGGGGTCACTGTGAATATACCAAGGCCTGCTTTCAAGGTAGCTGCGGAAATGTGTGCATGTGTGTGTGTGTACAAGCAAATAAGTGTCCCTAAAGAGACAAAGCAGGACAGTGTGAGAGATGATAAGTAGCACAGAGTGGCCCTCAGCTGGCTGCCCTCTTCAGAGCAGATGGTAGTGATGTCTGGAGGAGCATGCTCAAGGTGGCGGGAAAGGCAAACAGGCAGGATGGAATGGTCTGGAAGTCAGGGTAGATGTATCTCTGGGACTGTACTTTGGGGGGGGGGTGTTAGCATGGGTCAGGTTACCAAGGCCTCTTGGAAGATAATGGGGTGCCTGGGGGTAATTAATTGGGGGAAATGGTATCATCATACTTGTATGTGAAAAATAGCACGAGAGCTGGTCTTGAGGTGGAGAAATGCAGAATAAATGAGAAGTGCCTGGCAAGTTGGGTTTCATACGTTGTTTGAGGGTGGGAGCACTGCCATTTCAGACTCTGTAAGAGTGGAATAGGGAGACAGATGTGGTGGCGCACGCCTTTAGTTCCAGCACTCAGGAGGAGAGGTAGGAGAAACACTGTGAGTTCAAGGCCACCCTGAGACTACAGAGTGAATTCCAGGTCAACCTGAGCTAGAATGAGAGAGAGAGAGAGAAAGGTAGTGTGGTGGGAATTGTGAAGTGCCCTTGCATCCAAGCACGAGAAAGAAGAAACGTTGGCACCACAGGGAAAAGGAGGGGTTGGGCCACAGGAAGTCTGAGAGGAGGCCAGTGATCATTTCCAGGCCAGTTGCCTCCCATGACAAGCCTCGCTGGGATTTGGCCTGGAAAGATGGGATGAGCGAACCTTCAACACCTTTCGCATAGTCTTTGGGTGGTGTAATGAGCGACCAAGCCAGGCATGGAGACCCCATCTGCCGGCCTGCATTCCCCACTTCAACAGCAGCGCCCAACGAGCAGCCAGTGCCCTCTGCCAGCGACCAAAGGGAATACTGTTCGGTGCCCGGGAGCCGAAGCTTTGCCACAGGTCCAATCTCCCGCCGGCCAGGCGGTCCTGGCCCTGCAAAAGCAGCGCAGCGGAGCCATTACACCACCCAGGACTTGCAAAAGGTCGCCTCGGCCAAGGCTCTGCCGCGGGAGCTGGGCCAGAAGGAGACGCGCCTCCCTCCCCTCTCTTGTCTTCCCCGCTAGCTGACCGCGGCCAGCCCTTGCTGCTACCCCCCGGAGGGCTGGAGGTACTCCCGCGAGCACAACGCCATCTTGGGGCCCTTCGGCGAGCTCATGACCGAGGCCGACATCCTCCGCATCGAGCAGCAAATCGAGAACCTGCAAGTATTGCACAAAGCCAAGAAACTGGAGGCGCGCCTGGAACAGCTGGAGCTGGAGCTGCAGCAGCTCTTGCCCATCTCGGCCGCCCTGTCCGCGCCTCGCTTCACCGTCGACCCGCGCCGGATGCACGGCCGAGCCGCCAACCTGCCCGCCTGGTGCAGCAAGATCTCCACGCTGCTCAAGAGCATGGCCACGCTGCTGGCCGCGCTGGGCGGTCGGCCCGCGCACTTGGCCGAGCTGCTGGCCGCCGACACGGGCCAACCACTGGCACCGCTGCCCGACGCGCCTTGGCGACCCGGGCCGCTCTGTTTGGGCCGTTCGCATTCGCTGAGCTGGTGCCGCGAGGCCGTGGCGCGTGAGATCCTCGAGTGCGGAGTGTCCGTGCGGCAGCTCCGCGCGGCCTACGAACTGCGTGCTCAGGGCGCAGCGCCCACGCGCAGCCCGCACCGCCAGCTCCCGCAGCAGCCGGCCAGATCCCGGGACCGGGAACCCATCGTGGAGGAGGACTACGTGATGATCGGCCCCACTGAACCGAGCGCCGCTGTCGCCAATGGCCCATTGGCCACCGAGGAACTTTTGGGCACCTTGGGCCTTCCAGAGGCGCACGATCGCCGGGAGGCGTTGCCGGCGGCGCCCAGGCCACCGCTCCCCACCGAGCTCCCGGGCGTCCAGGACTACATCGACATGCGCAAGGAGCGCATCGTCTACCTCTTCCTCGACCACTGGCGCAAGTGGACCTTCCATGGACCCGGGCGCCACGCCCAGGCGCGCTTACGCAGACTGCTGCCCCGCGTGGTGGCCGCGGGTGCCGCACCCCTCCCGGAGGCAGCCGAGGCCCCCCGGCAAGCCGCTGATGGCCGCTCCGACCCAGGCCCCGACCAGCGGCTGCTGCATCTACTCAAACAGCGGCACGTGGTGGGCAAACTGCTGGGCCACTGGAGGAGCCTGCTGAGGAAGGTGCCCGCGCGCCAGGCGCCTGGCCCGGGGCTGGCACATGGCTTGTATTGGCCGGAGCACTTCCTGCCACCGCTGGATGGTGGCGCTCCTCGGCGTTACGACAGTCTCACCCTGGACCTCTTCATGCTAGGGTACTTCCAGCTGCTCGAGATGGGCCTGAGCCTCGAGGAGCGCAAATTCCGCCATCTGCTGTGTTATGAGATGTTCGACCGACTGGGCAGCCACCCGTGGGAGCTCATCCGCCAGTTCCACCGCGTGGTGCTCGAGGAGGTGGAGGCCGGCCGGCGGGGCTGGAACGATGGCTTCGAGGACCTCAGGCAACAGTTCTTCGGAGACAGCCCGGAGACTGAGCCAGCCCGAGAAGAGGAGGAGAAAGAGAAAGAGGAGGAGGAGAAAGAGGAGGAGGAGGAGGAAGAAGAAGAAAAGGAGCTGGAGGAGGAAGAACCGGAGGAGGAAGAGAAGGAGCCAGTGGAAGAAGACACTCCTGCTCAAATGGAGGACGGGCTGGAAGGAGAGCCAGAGGCCCAGGCCCCAGCACCTCAGCCTCCTCCTGCTGAGCCTCCCCCAACCCCACAGCCGCTTATTTCCGAAGCCCCAGCTGAAGACCCTTTAGAGCTTCTGTGTGAGATGGGCGAGTTCAGCAATGAGGACATCTGCCGCTACATTGACCGCAGTTTCTCCTTCTGGAAAGAGAAAGAATCAGAACTGTTTGACACCTGACATTCAGAATTTAGCCTTTTGCATCTTTCCCTGAGCCTAGATGTCTATCTGATGCCCTCTAGAGGCCAGGATTCAGGAGGAAGAACCCAGAATGGGTTAAAAAAAAAAAAAAAAAAAAAAGCTTGCCTGAGACTTCAGAGGTCACCTGGAGCAGGATATGGGACTTTAGCCGGGAGGTGGGGCTCGGCACAGGGCAAGTCAGGTGGTCCCCTCTGGCCTCATGGCCTAGCTAGGATCAGGCAGCAGAGGCAGTCTCTTTGAGGAAGGGATTGGGGTACCCTTTGGGGCAGTGTGGCTCTGTCTCTGGTTTTTCACTGGAGCTCATAGCTACCTCCTTGGCCACCTGTGTCGTGTTCTGTGTGATGTGTACCTGTCTCCTCTGTAACATCCTAGGAATAAAACGCTCTGCTGTAGGCTATGTGTTGAATGCACCTTTCCCCAAGTCACGGTTGTGGAGAAGAGCAAGCCTAGGCAGAAAGTCCTTCATAGGGGATCAGAGGCAGTGTGAGCCTCCTTGAGCTGGCCAGGTGTATGGGCCCTAAGTCTGCATTTGCTCAGAAATTCCAAGTGACAGACATGGAGCCATTTGTCCATCTGCCCTGTGGGAAATCAGGGTCAGGCCTCTAGGGTCCCACATGCAGCTCTGATCTCTCTGGCTCCACCCATCTGAAACTGTCCCTCAAGACTGGTGAGCAGGAGCCCCCCCCCAGGCACCATTATCCATTTACCCCATAGAAGAGCATGAAAAGGGTCTCTTTCTATGACCACATCAGTGTTCTGTTGTCCCTGAATCCTCCAGGGACACCGGGTTGGAGAAGTAGGCCTTTGGCCCATACTTTCAAGGCCAGCCTGGTCCTGAAGCTGTGTAATTGTATTATAGGAGGAGGAAGAGGAGGCTTGGCTGGCCAGCCTGCCTGCCTGGAGGCGAGACATCCTTCGGAAGAAGCTGGAAGAGGAGAGGTGAGCTAGGGGTCTGGAGGGGGCTGACCTGGTAGGGTGTCTTGATTGTCCCTGAGGCTGTGGCACCAGCTAACATTGTCTCTTTCTCCTTCCAGGGAGCAGAAGCGGTGAGTGTGGGGCTGGCCCAGACCTACCACCCCTCCCATTCCCAGTCACAGAGGCTTCTCCCAACAATGACACCAGACTCCTATTCCTTAATTACTTAGCATCTGTCCCCCAAAGTCTAGTTCTTAGGTTCTGACATTCCAATTAACCTAGCCTCTTACTAGGTGTGGTGGGACACTCTGTAATCCCAGCATCTAGCAGGATGAGAGTCAGGAGGATCAGCTCAAGGTCAACCTCAGCTACATAGGCTGTCTATACAGCCTGTCTCAAAACAAAACAAAAGCCTAGCCTTCCCATTCTACAGTTAAACTAATAAATTTAGAGTCAATAACCTTCATGATCCATATCACCCCCTGACTTAGTTTCTGCGTATATGTCTATCAGACAGCCACCACACCAGGCCTAGGAAAACTTAGTTTTAATACTTTTGTTGTTGTTTATTTGTTTGTTTTGAGGTAGAGTCTCACTCTAGTTCCAGGCTGGCCTTGAACTCAGTGATTTTCATATATATATATAATTCATTTTCAATCAGAGAAATACAGAGAGAGGGAGAGAGGGAGGGAGGGAGAGAGCACCAGGGCCACCACCTTGTGGATCTGGCATATGTGGGTACTAGGGAATTGAACCCGTGGCCTTAGGCACTGGAGGCAAGTGCCTCAACCGATGAGCCATCTCTCCAGCCCTGAACTCAGTGATTTTCCCTACCTCTGCCTCCCAAGTACTGGGATTAAAGATTACAGCCACCATGCTCTGCCAGTTTTAGTATCTTAATTCAATATATTAAAATATTATTTCAAAGCCAGGCATGGTGACTCACTCCTATAATTCTAGCAGTCAGGAGATGGAGGTAGGAGGATTACAGCTAGACCCTGCCTCAAAACATTATATATATATATATATATATATATATATATATATATATATATATATATATATAATATCTGGGGATGTGATTTGGTCAGTAGAGTGCTTGCCCAGCATGCACAAAGCTCTGGGTTTGATCTCCAGGGCTGCACAGACCGGTGGTGCATGTCTGTTATTCCAGCACTTGGGAGGTAGAGACTGGAGATCAGAAATTCAAGATTATCCTTGGCTACATAGCAAGTTTTAGGTTAATCTGGGCTACATGAGACCCTGCCTCAAAAAAAATATATAGTACACATAGTATGTCTCTGTTTAGACCAGCTAAACATTTCAAATGTTCAATAACCAAACTAGTTAGTGACCACCCTGTCTAGAAGCAGACCTATCCTTATGGGTTGTTTGTTTTGAACTATATTTCAGCCCCTAGCCTTATGTTGTACCAGCCTGTCCCTAGCTCCTCAGCCTGTCTCCCAATAATAATGAAATTCCCAGCAGTCCAACCTCATTCCACATTAATTCAGACTGACAGCTCTAACAAGTCTTGTCTCCAGTGACAGGCCTCCTGTCATTGATCTGCTTTAACTATGTCCCATAGTGCCACATAGTGACCCAGTACCTCTGTTTCCAGTAACCACCCCCCAACCTCAGCCTCAGCCTCCCACTCATCCAGCTCCTTGTACTTTCCCACCAAGTCCAGTCTGTTCCCAGTCAAGCCCTCTGCCCTCAGTAGCCCAGCCCTGGCCCTCCCTCAATAGTCCAGTCCCTCTGGCTGCAATCTGGGGGCCTGGCCAGCCCCAGTATCTGACCCCTGGCATCATGGGTTCTGCCTGCTACCCTGTCTTCAGAAAAGAGGAGGAGCGAAAAAAGCAGGAGGAGATGCAGCGGGCGAAAGAGCAGTCGGAGAAACTGAAGACACTGGGCTACGATGAGTCCAAGCTGGCACCCTGGCAGCGACAGGTCATCTTGAAGAAGGGGGACATTCCTAAGTAATAGATACTGTCACCTCCTGCCTGTATGTAGCCTTGCAAGCTCTGAGAGGTGGGGGCGGTCCCCCAGCCCCTGCCCCAGCCTGTCAGGTTGGTGTGGAAGGGCTGGGAGCCTTGCCACCCTCCCCTCCCTGAACCCCTTCCTGGCCCTGCATTCCCAGCCCCGCCGCTGGAGCGCCCGCATCGCTGCAGTGCCCGGAAAAAGTGCCCAAGCTGCTGACGCAAAAAGATGCTGCCTATTTGCATGCTTTCATATATTTGCATGTTCGTTGGCTATCACCCGGTGCAGAGCTCTCCCTAGCCCCGTGGGTGGTGACTTTTTCCTGCGGGGCCGGCCCGCGCCGGCTGCAGCCCCCTCCCCCGCATCCCACAACCTCATGGCTGGCGCATCCTGGGTGGAGGCAGGCCCCCCCCCCCGAGCTCGGGCAGGGGTTTTCCTCTCTCCGTGACCCAGATCTGCGCTGCCCAGGCCGGGCTGCAATTTCTCATCCCCTCCGAGGGTTTCCTCTCAGTCATTTGTTTACCAGAAACCAAGAAACCTGCCCGTCGAGGGGCGGAGTTGCCACTCTGCTCCGGGCTCCCCTCCCTCCCACCTTCCCCAGTGAAGCCTGCCCCGTCCCCAGCCAGGACCCTCGACCCCTGGCCCTTCGCCGCTCTAGTAGAGAGTGGAGGGCAGCCCCCAACTTCACCTGCTCCCCTCCCCCCATTAAACCTCTCCTCGCCACCCGGGGCTCGCCTCCACTCTCACTTCGCGGTCACAGGTGCGGGAGGGGCAGGCATGGTCACCCAGGTCGCCAAAGAGCACTAGTCTCTACCACTGCGCCCCAGGCCCCACCAGCTGACCTCCCAGCTTCCTTGAACCTCAGCCTCCGGGAAACACCAAGAAATAGGTTTTCTTTGTAGATTTAATATCAACACTTCTGCCAAACTCAGGCTGAGGAAACCAAGCAATCATTACTTGGCCTCTGTTGCTATTTCTTTTTAAATATTTTAATTTCAAGGAAAGCAGGGGTGGGAGGTGGGGGAATGCCAGGACCTCCAGCCACTGCAAACGAACTCCAGATGCGTGCGCCACTTTGTGCATGTGGGTTAATGTAGGTACTGGGGAATCGAACCCGGGTCATTAAGCTTTGCAGACAAGCGCCTTAACTGCTCCAGCCTCTTTTTAGCTGGAGCTCCGCCACCGGTTAGCAGTGGTGGGGCCAGATGGTGCTCTGTGCCCGGGGTTTTAGTAAGTGACATAAAATGTCTACACCCGTAAGTAGGGTACTTGGGGCTTCTGCTGGGGTCACCGCAGTGTCAAGGTGGCCGGGCTGCGCTGTAAGCGGCTGCGCAGGTCTTCGGCACAGCCTTCCAGCCCCATGCGCTCCAGAGCCGCATAGATGGCCCCCAGGCCCGCAGGCTGCTGCTGGCGCCAGCGCTTGAGCATTTCGTACTGCTGGTCGCGGAAGCGGCATATCTCCACCTCCACAGCCTCAATCTCCGCCTCCCGCAGCCCCAGCGTGCGCACGAACTCCTTCCACCTCCGCACAGGGACCGCGTCCATCACGTCGTACAGCTGGGGACCTGGCTGGAGCATAGCAGCTGGCGAGCCCGCAGGCGGTGTCAGGGAAGAGTCTAGACACAGAGACCCAATAGGAAAAGCTGGCTACGGCCAGAAGGTGGGACCAGGGCCTAAGGGTGCTTTCCCAAAGAGGCATAATAGACCCTGAGGAGCAGGGTAGACACCTCCCAGTTAGGAAGTTAGGACAAGAAGTCAAGTTCCCACCTTAAATTTGGGAAGATAGGGTCAGGTCTCAGGCCACTTAAGTCTCTTACCAAGACCTCTGTTGGACAGCTGCTCCCAGGGCTGTGGTGCCTGCTGGAAGGACACCTTCTGGGTCTGAGGGAAGCCAGGGGTCCAGCTGTGGCCTACAAACTGGTCAATGCAGACTTTCCCACTACTGCCAGAGGGTGCCAGAAGGGTGTGGGCACTCTCTGAGGCTGAGAGGTGGGTGGTCTGAAACCCAAGAGAGGTCCCAAGTCAGCCAGATTTCCTAGAAAGACCCCTTTGCTACAGGCTCTGGCCAGGAGCACACATCCAAGAACACCACCTCTCCTGTAGGCCCTGCTCTCTCAGTGTAGCTACTATTGTGCTTGGAACTCTGCTCTCCTTCCCGTAACCGTCCCATCCCTTTGGGGTACTTATTCCCTGAGTACTAGTTTGGACCACAATCGACAAAGCCGCTTGAGGGCAGGTGCTGTGCTGGTTTTATTTGCCCATTAGGTCTAACCTGTATCCACTGTGCCAAGCCCTGGGATTATAATTCTCCCCGTCCCAGAAGGCAGCTTCCTTCTCAGCGCTGAGAATGCTCACCTGTGCTGAGGTCAAGGCCTCGGTCTCAGCTGTGTCTGCTGACAGAGACGAAGAGATCTGGTCAGTTACCTGCAAGACCTCTGGACTTAGGTGCTGGTACAGCTCCTTCGGGGTTCCTCTGCACCCCAGTCACTGTCTGTTTTCCCTTCTGCATCAAGATTGTGTAGGCTAGGAGTACCCGTCCTGATCCCAGGCCCTGAGGAGTATGTTACATGTGGGCACTTACCAGGCACCACAGGCTTATGAGACTGGCAGTGGCGATGCGTGTAGATCAGGATGGCCCCAAGTAGAAGTGGGACCAACAGGCCAGCCAGAAGAATCTGGACCCAGAACACTGAAAAAAAAACTGGTGAGCACCGGGTGGTAGTCACCCCTCTGTTCCACCTTGCCAGTGCTAGTTCTCCGGTGGGAATTCCCAGCATGTCACCTACTCTGCCTCCAGCCACAGATAGCAGTGCAGACCTCAGGACAGCTGCTGATGACGTTCCTGCAATGGGAGAGGAGCTGAGGGCTACCCAGGACTGACAGTCTCCCCACCTCACAGCCTCTCTCCTGTGAGCTTCACTCTGCCTGAGAATGTTCCATGCCTCTGGTTCCCTAGGTAGCCCTGACACCTAGAACAGTGTTTGGGGAAATGACAAGCGCTCCAAGATTTGGATGAACACATATAGAAGGTGCCTATTCCCTTATCACACAGCCTGAGAATAACCTATGGGCATCTGCATGTTCAGAAGAAAAACTCCAGGGAAGTTAATTCTCTTGCCAAAATCTAACAGCAAATCCTTAGTCTCAGGCCAAGTTCTGGAGCTTTATCAGTGTGAATGAAAAGTGGCAACTCGTGAATACAGGACTTGAAGGGTCACTAAGAGAAATTCTGACAAAGGTGAAGATTCATCCCTTGGTGTGCACAGGATGACTCTAGATCTCCCCTTAACTTCCTGTTTGCCTGAAGTGGGCTTCTCTGTCTTCTCCTAAATCAGGAGCACCTGCCCCCAAAGTCCCCACCCTTCCACCCTCCCTTCCCTCTTCCCCAGGACAGCCAGGAAGTTACGTGGGGCAGGGCAGGCAGCCATTGTTATATTCATAGAAGCCAGGTAGGCAGGGCTCACAGGTGCCTGAACCTACAGACAAGACATGGCAAGTGTCACGATGGGAGAGAAGAAGGCCTGGGAGAAGGGGGCAGACAGCGGAGGGTAGGGTACTCACAAGGTAGTGGGGTCTTGCAGTCTGGGCACGGGAGGCAGCGGAAGGGTGAACTTTCCCTACAGGGCTTGGTTGAACAGTCCACAAGCCAGCCTGGTGGGCAGCCACAGAGGGTATTTGCTACTGCTGAGCAGTTTTCTAGGGCTACCTGGTAGGCTGTCAGGGGTATAGGGAAGAGAATGCAGAAGTGGTTAGGACCACAGACCACAGATCCCCAGGGAGATGCAGGGCACATGCCTCAGAGAATGAAAGAAGGTACATGCCAGAGGAGTACAGACTAGCCCCCACAGGACGAGAATGGAAAGATCACAGCTGACCAGAACCCCAAAGGCACATGGAGACAGGAAGGTCACCAAGAAGAGAAAGGGGCAAAGGATGAGGGAAGGTTGGGCATGGAGTCCTCATACTCAAAGGTTGGACCCAAACCAGCTTCTGAAAGACCATGATCTGACCTCAAAAGTCTCCCACTGATCCCTGGGCAACAACCCCTCACCCTCTTCATCACAAGACAGGCAGCGGGTACACTCAGTCTGGAAGTGGTTTTCTCTGGCCAAGAAGGAGCCCTGGTGACAGGGAAGGCAGGTGGAGTCGCCACAGGGCTCTGTGCAAGGGGCCTTCAAGTAGTGTCCTGTGGAATCCAGACAGGGGTCGGACAAGGGGGCTGGGTCTTAGCATCTCCCAACCTGCTCCCCACCTTCTCCTCCCTCCCTTCCTATCTCTATGCATCTCCCACCCGTATTTACCACCCTAGTTCCCTCCAACCCCAACCTCAGCCCACCCTCCTCTCCCACCTTGCCCTGTATCTTTATCCTTTTGACCACTTACCCACTGGGCAGCCCCTGCAACAAAACGGGCCATACCTCTTCTGGAAGTCACCGGCACAGTCACACCTAGGGCCAAGAGTGTTTCCCTGGCCCTGGACACACAGCAGCAGCAGCAGCGGCAGCAGGAGAGCCTGGGGGACAGATATTGCTGACCCCCTTATAGCTGCTTCATGAGGGGGTCTCTCCTTGCCCAGGCTTCTCCATTTCAGAGGCCCCAGCATTGACCCTCAGAGCTGCCCACTTCTCAGGCTCCTGGGCAAAACAATGCCCAAGGGTGTGTGGGGGGTGAGACTAGCTTCCTTTCCCTTGTGTACGCACCAAGCTTGGCAGCAGCTTGCTAACCCCTTACCCATTTCACTTTCACCCAGGCTGAACTGGGCCACCCCACCCCCAGCTGTGCTTTCCGTGAGGCAGACCCTTCTGGTTTCACAGAAGGTGCTTCCTCACAGCGGAAGGGCACCGCCCTGCCAGAGCCTCTAGCTAGGTCAGGGAGGCGGGGATGGCTCAACCCCCAGAGAGGCTAGAGCAGAGAGGCCCCTTGGCTGTGTGATCTTGGCACCTGGGCTGCAGGCCAGTCTCCAGGCTGTTCCCCAACTTACAAGACCTCACTCACCGCAGCCACCGCTGCTCTGCAGTCCCAAGGCGGCCGCTGCTCCATAGCTGTCTGTACAGCCTGAGCGCTTCGAGTGCTGGGCCCTGTGATAGGCACGCGTAGCCTGGGGCGTCCCCCACTCTCCAGACTGGAGGCTTTCCGGACTCAGAACCCGCCCTCGCCCTCCAAAAGAGCCCATCTCAAAGGATGGCCAAGGCAGGGCCCACCTCTCCCTAGAAGCCAAGGGCACACACCCCACTATACCAGGAGACACTCCCCAGACCCATTGCACCTGCTTAGAGCTGGCAAGCTGGCTGTGCGCTTTGATGAGGCCCACACTAGTACACACAATCCCACCCCTTTGAATCACTGCTTAGAGCTGGATCCAGGGCAAGTGACCCAGGGGACCTAGGTAGGAGACCCACCTCCCCCAGAGTACCTGGATGTGAGTACTGGAGAAGACACAGTCTTGAGTCTTAGGGAAGACTCAGGACAACCTGCGATGTGTCACCTACCCTGTTATAAACTCAAAAGTCTGGGCCCTGTGACAGCTCAGGGGTGTTCTAATTAGTAGTAGCCTGTGGCTGTGTCAGGAAACAGGCTTGGTCTTGGGATATGGGTCCAGTGACAACCACACTACATAATAGCATTGCTGTTTCCCACTCTCCTCCACAGGGGGACCCACACAGCTGGAGGGGCACAGCTGCTGAGCCTACCACTCAGCTCAGTGCGCTGGGAGGGAAGGGAGTGTTTTCCAGAAGCACAGGACTCTTTCCAGGGGAGTATGTACAAGTCTTTATAAAAGAATCAAATTCAATAAATAGGCAGCTTGACATAGAGCCCAGGTGAGGGTGGCGGCGGAAGGGCAGCCTGGGAGCCCAGCCCAGAGGATTAATGCTGGTAACCTCAAGAGCAGGGGATAAGGGGCTGCTTGGGCAAGGAGCTGGTCACTGTAGCCTGGGCCTGAGCCCATCTCCATGCCATCCAGTCTGGCAAAGTGCAAATCAGTGTGGTAGGTAGGCATCCTGCCGGGCACGCCAGCTCATGCACACTAGGTGATAGCAGAAGCAGGCGCCACATCCCCCAGGAGGCATGCTGTCTCTTGTTCCATAGTCAATGGCACCCTTGGGGGGGTCCTCCTTCTGCTCAGACCTCCCTGTAAGGGGTGGGAAAAGACAGTCCATCCTTGGCTGATGCTACTCACCAAGTGACTCAGGCTACCCCCCTCCTCCTCACCATGATCCTTCAGTCCCTTCACTGCTGCCTGCTACAGACACCCATGTTGGGCACTGGGGCAGGTCTAAGATGCTTTCTCCCACCCCATATGCAAATGCTCCTACCCACTACTAGGACTCTATGCCCCACATAACAGCACACTCCCCAAGCCAGGCCACTCACGAGGCAGTGAGCGTGGAGTTAAGCAGCAAGGTAGTCCTGATTCGGTAGAGCTGGGCCAGGGTTAGCTTCCTGTGCTGGGCAGAGATCCCTGGGGGAGGCTCAGGCTGTACCCTGGGAGCAGCCTCTGAGGGCAGCTCTCTGCACCTCCTTTGGGAAGAACCTGCAGGTCCCTCAGCCATACAGCTGGCTCTGCCCTCCAGCTCTGACATCTCAGGCCCACGTGCCCCTGTGCAATCCCAGCAGGGCCCAGCTTCCTGAGGGGAACCCCGAGTCCTAATGCCAGGGGTTGTAGCAGCCAGGCAGAGTTCTGACAGGCTACGGCTGGGAGCTGAGGCGGCTCCATGGGTAGCAGCCCCTGATAGCAGCTGGAGGAGGCTGGCCTCGGATTTGGACTTGAGCAGGTGAGGCAGGCGAGGTAACAGCTGGACAGGGGTGCGGCGGCGGAGACGGGGTGAGGGTGGGGGTGAATGGGTCTGTGATAATTCTGGGGGGCGAGGCACTGACTCTACCACAGGGGCTGGAGTCACAAAGTCTTGCAGGGAGGTGGGGGACAGTGTGCCATAGGCAGAGTCCATGGAACAGGAGCGACCATCCACGGGGCCCAGAGGTAGCAGCTCGCTGGTGGGCGTGATGGATGAAGCAGTAGTGCTAAGAGAAGTCTCATCCGACTGGGAGCTGAAGGGTCCACGGTCAAAGTCAGGGGATGACAGCGTCTCCCCAGGCTCCACCACAACCATGGCCAGGGTCTCAGTGGAACCATCTGAGGCACTGTGGGGTCAGGAGAAGAGTCAGCCAGCCAGAGGAAGGCCTGGAGCAGACTGGAGCCCTGCGAACTCAAAACTCAGATCTTCCAGACTCTGTTTCCCCAGCAGACAGCAGACTGTCTTGGCCTGAAGAATTCTCAGCACTGGGTTACAGGCAGCCACCTCTAATGGATCCGAGTTGGCACTCAAGTTGAGAAACGTCCTTCCTGCCTGGACTCTGATGGGATACAGCGCTTCCGCACTTACCCCACTGGGTTTACAACATGACACTACTCTCCAGAAGGTCCCTGGGATCAGTGTCAATGGCCTCTGAGCCAGGTATCTGGGCTAGAGTACTGGCCCTGCTGGTGTGTGTTTGCTGGTTGGTTTGTTCTGAGTCAAGATCTGGCTGGCCTAGAGTTCCTTGCTATGTAGTTCCTCCTGCCCTGCTTCTCAAGGGTTGGGATTATAGGCATGCACCACCATATCCACCTTGCTGGGTGGTTTTGAGGCAGGTCTCAAAGGTTGACCTGGAACTTACTCTGTAGTCCCAGGTTGGCCTCAAACTCACAGTGATCCTCCTACCTCATCCTGCCAAGTGCTAGAGTTAAAGGTATGCACCACCACACCTAGCTAGGTGTGTGTGTGTGTGTGTGTGTGTGTGTGTGTTTTTTTTTTTTTTTTTTGGTTTTACAAGATAGGATCTTGCTCTAGCCCAGGCTGACCTGGAATTTACTCTGTAGTCTCAGGCTGGCCTCGAACTCACAGCAATCCTCCTACCTCTGTCTCCCAAGTCCTGGGATTAAAGGCGTGCACCACCACGCCCGGCTCTAGGTGTGTGTTTTGAGGCAGGGTTTCACACTGTGGCCCAGACTGGCTTCAGAGTGTTTGGATTCCAGGCCTGAGCTACCACTGGCTTGCTAAATAGTCTTTGTCTGTTTGAGACAGGGTGTCATGTAGCCAAAACTTGCTTGTGCTCTTGGGCAAACTTACCAGTGCTGAGAGCCAAGGCTGTTGCTGCTTTTGCGCAGGATGGTAGGAGAGCTGGCAGCCGAGGTACTGCTCTCCTCGCCTTCCTCCTCTTCCTCATCATCCTCCTCTTCCAGGCTCTGCAGGTGTTGCTGGGTGCCAGGGTGCTCCTGTGCACGAAGCTGCTGCAGCTGGTTCTGCAGAAAAGGGTGGTTGAAGACAGACAGAATGAGCTGTGATCAGCAGTCCTTCAGTCTGCCCTAAATCCCAATGTCGCTCTACTCTCACCTGGGCATTGTAGATGGCTTCTACCCAGCCTCGGCACAAGGCCTGGCCGCTCGCCTGGAATGTGTAGGCCCCCACGGCACTGTGGAACTCATTCAGGTAAATGAGGAGGAAGGAGCCTGGTCAGGAAAGGCCCATGTCAGTGTCAGCCAACACTGACCATTGCCCTTATCCATCACAGTCCCTACCTCAGGAGCCAGGGGCAGGACTCCTCACCAGGGTCTCGGAGCTCCCGGCACACGATCTTGTCTACCATTAGTGGTGGCCTGATGACCTTGGTTCTCTCAGCCTTCTTCACAGCCTTGGTCACCAAGAGCAGATCAGTGAAGAGGAAACAATACACATCCATCTGGGGTGGGGAAGCGGTAGAGGTCATGGATCAGGAATAGGATTCCTTCCAATTCTTTTTTGTGGTGGTTGTTTTTTTTGGGGGTAGGGTCTCGCTCTAGCACAGGCTGACCTGGAATTCACTAGGTAACCTCAGGCTGGTCTCTAACTCACAATCCTCTTACCTCTGCCTCCCAACTGCTGGGATTAAGGGCATGCACCACCACACCTGGCTACCCTTGGAACAGGATTCCGAAGTTCCTAGAACACCTTTTACTTAGAGCTCCCCCACCATGAGCCTCCAAATAAAATTAGAATGAAGACCAAGATACTTTTCATTGAGACACACATTTTTCTCAATCACAGTTAACATTTAAAAAATTAAAAATATGGGCTGGAGAGATGTTAAGGTGCTTGCCTGCAATGCCTAATGACCCAGGTTTGATTCCCTACTACCCACATAAAGCCTGATGCACAAAGCGGTGCATGAACCTGGAGTTTGTTTGCAGTGGGTAGAAGCCTTGGTGCATCCATTCATTCTCATTATTTCTTCCCTTCTCTCTGCTTGCAAATAAATTAAAAAAAATTTGGGGGGGTTTCAAGGTAGGGTCTTGCTCTAGTGCAGGCTGACCTGGAATTCACTAGTCTCAGGGTAGCCTTGAATTTACAGCAATCCTCCAACCTCTGCCTCCCGAGTGCTGGAACTAGAGGCGTGCACCATGACACCTGGCCTTAAAATATTTTTTAAAAATTAAAAATATGATACCATAGGTCTGTCATCCCAGCACTTGGGAGACAGGAGGACCAGAAGTTCAAGGTCATCCTTGGCTACATAGGAAGGTTCAGGGCCAGTCTGAGCTACCCGAAACCTTGTCTCCAAACACACACACACACACACACACACACACACACACACACACACACAGAGGACTGGGGCATCAGTGGTTAAAGGCACACTTGCTTGCAAAGCTTGTTGGCTGGGATTCAATTCCCCAATACCCACATAAAGCCAGATGCACAAAGTGGCACATGTACCTGGAGTTCATTTGCAGCAGCAAGAGACCCTGATGTACCCATATTCATTCTCATTCTCTTTCTTTCTTCCTTGCAAATAAAAATATTAAAAACAGGCCAGGCACCAGTGGTGGCACACACCTTCAAACCCAGCACTTGGGAGGCAGAGGTAGGAGGATCTCGGAGAGTTTGAGGCCACCCTGAGACTACATAGTGAAATACAGGTTAACCTGGGCTAGAGCAAGACCCGACCTCAAAAAAAAAAAGAAAGAAAGAAAGAAAGAAAGAAAAGAAAAAGAAAGGAAAGAAGCAGAAAAGCAGGCTGGGATATGGTTCCGTGGTTAGAGGGTTTAGCATTTCTGAGGACATGGAGTCAACCCACAGTGAAACACACACACACACACACACACACACACACACACACACACACGGAGAGCAGTGACTTTACAATCATGTAGGTTTTCACATGGCTTGTAGCCTTTCATCTATGAGGTGGGTTACCAGGTGCAGGAAGGGTTAATAGCTCAAAAGCAAGGCTCTGGGAAGCTCCTGGCCCTAACAGAATATGCCCTCCTTGTCCTAACAGTCTTGCTAGTGTATTCAGGAACTGCAGGCAGGTCACCATGCTCACTATGACATCTGTCACTCGTTCTAAGGTCAACATTTAACTGACTAGGCGCTTGTGAACCACTGATTGGGACCCAGGAGATCCCCAGGAAGGAGGGGCTCAGTGTGGGGTGGCCCTAGAATCACCTTGCTATCCTTCCCCTCCTTCATCCTCAGGCTCCCCTCGAGCAGCAGCTGTCGAGTCTCGTCTGCGGAGGCACCAGGGATGGGTGCTGTCAGGTCCAGGTGCAGAAATTCCTTCAAGAGCTGAGAAGGGGGAGAACAGATACCAGGGAAGTACGGTCAACAGCTGGGGCCCAAGTGCGACGTCCTTCCTCCCTCCCACCAGGGGAGGACGCACCTCGCCATAGGCCAGATGCTCACCTTGTCCACCTCGTCGTTGCTGCCCTCCACCACCTCGTAGGCATCTATTCGGCTCACCACGGCGGCCAGCCGCTGCCGCTCCTGTCGCTGCCGCATGCAAGCATTCACGTGGTGGATGAAACGCTCCACCGAGTTGATCTGGGAATCAGCCAGCGACTGAGCTTAGGTATGTGGTCAGAGAGGGGCAGAGAGGCTAGGGAAGGGCGCTCCACCCACTGGGCAGGGTACCATGGTGATGACCGCTTCCTTGGCGCGCGGCTCATCGGTCTTCCTCAGCACCGACTTGAGCAGCAGCGGGTATTTGGTGAGTCGCTGGTGGGGCTTGGCCAACATGTCACTCAGCTTCAGACGCTGGCACTGCTGGTGCTTCTCTGCCCACTGCATCGGAGAAGGGGGCGGGGCTCAAGTCAGGCCACGCCCCCACCTGGACCCAGCAGCCCGGGGCTTCAGCCTCCCTCACCGTGACGTAGGCGCGGAACAGGTCGTTGTCCCGTAGCAAGCCGCGCATGTACTCCATGCAGCCCTCCTCCTCCATGCAGTATCGGATGTACGGCTTGAAGAGGGAGCCGAACTGGCCAGGGGACAAGCAGGACCCGGGTCACCGCGCGCGCAGGCACGCACGCGCGCCCAGACCACCCCAGGGAGGGGAAACCAAGGCAAGGGCGGGCACCTGACCCTACAGTACCCCCGGAGCTGGGGCTAATGGGAGCCGAGGGGGATGACATCTCAGTGGCTCCGCCCGTACCATCTTGAAGCCCTTGAGGAAGTCCCCGGGCTGCAGCAGCGCACGCGAGCGCCGCGCCTTCTCCAGCACGGGCGCCATCACGCTGCCCCACAGCCGGCGGTGCAGCCGCGCGATCTCGGGGATGTTGCTGAACAGGCGCTCCGCCTCCACCTGGGCGGACGAGAAGACGCGCTCGGCCCCGCCCCTCGAGGCCCCGCCCCCGGCACCTGCTCCTCCCCGGCCCCGCCCCCACGCCAGGCCCCGCCAGTCTCCGAGTACCTCCCCCGCCGCCGCCCCAGGCCCGGTCGCACCTCACACAGCAGGCCCGACTCTTGCAGGTTGAGGAGACAGCACAGAAACAGCTGTGTGTGGGAGGAGAGGGCTGATTTGACTACAGGGCCCTTAGGTGCCCCTGACCCATCCCCTTGCCTGGAAAGGCCCGAAGCAGCTACAGATCAAAGAGGGTGTCTTTCATACCCGGGGGTTCCAAGCCCCCATGGCTCGCCTAGGGGGTCACCCAGCCTTGACCCTCACCAGGAGGAAGGCTGAGGAGACTGGCCTTGCAGCCATGCCTGGGAATCTCTCCACCACCTCAGTCCTGGCCCAGCCTGCTTCCACGAAGCTGTGTTCTTCTCCACAGTCCAAATCCCTAAAGTGCCTTCCCACCCTGTCCCACCTGAGTGTGGGCTCCTGGCATACAGCAGGTGTTCAGAAACAGCTGTTGAACCATAGAGGCCTCACTGGGTTAACAGCTGAACTTGGCCAACCTGCCTGAAGCCTCCTCCCAGGTGCCTGTGGGAAATCCCTTTTTCCCCAGGAAGAAGCCCTTGTCTGACTTTCCTGAACCCCATTTCTCAGGCACCTGGTCCATTTGCCAAGGCCCAAACTCTTCTGGGGTCCACCCGAAAGAGCCCCAGGCCCTGGCCTCATACTCACATTAGTGATCACCCTGAGTTTGCGGATGTAGGAGACCTCTGTGTGCAGGAGCTCCCACACTGCTTCCTGCTGGTGACACTGCCTTCGGGACAGCTTCTGGAGGGAGGGCACAGCCAGTCAGCAGGAGCCCAGAGCGTGTAGAGATGGCCTCCGAGGACCTGCGACCCTGTATGTAACTTTTTCTCCTGATGTGGACACAGAGCCCTGAGAGGGCAGGCCACCTTTCATCAGCATCACGGACTGTCACAAGCGACATATCCATGATCCCTCTTCTGCCACAAAAGCAGCCAGGAAGAGCACCATGTTCGCTAGCCTCTGTTTCCCCTCAGGCTGACCTATAAAACATCTTGTCACTGGGTCCTCACAAGGGCCGGCCCTCTTGTGTACGCAAAGAGGAAGAGGGAAGGCTGTGGCTGCACCCACCTCGTGCCCATCAATGAGCTCCCGCCAAGTGTCCTCCAGCCTCAGGCAGGTGCTGTCTTCATCCTCCTCCTCATCCTCCTCTTCCTCCTCCCAGGAGTCATGGTCAAAGCGCAGCCTCCGGGGCAGCCGGGGTAGCCCGAAGAGGCTGTAGGCATGCAGCTTGCCCTCCAGCTGCTCCATCTTGTCCACCTCCTGGGAGGAGACCCAGAGTCAGGGTCAGGGTCAGTGTCAGTGAGTCGCCCTGCCCTGGACCCATGGTGCCACATACCCGACCAAAGGCACCAGTGCTGGGGCTGGAACTGAAGAAGCCGCTGAAACGACTGGCTGCTCGATTCTTCCAGCTCTCGCTGACCCCGCTGCTGGCACCCCCACTGCTGCCAACAGGCAGAGAGCAACTGGAGGGTGTGGGGGGCTCCTGCCCTGGGATGCTTGTCTCCCCCAGGAATTCTGACATGTTTTTTCGTCGGCGGCCAGGGGCCTGGTTAGAAAGGAGAGGTCAAGGGCAGTCCCTGCCAGCCCTGTGGCCAAATCCTACAAAGGTTTTCTTAAGCCAACCACAAAATATGCTGTCTCTATACCGCTACCACCTCTCTTGAGACCCAGGTTGCCCTGGGGGCTGGCAGATTCACCTGGACTATCACCCCCTAGCCTCGAAGCCAAAAGCATGGGCCAGGTGGGAAGAGTATGTACAAGCATCTGTTCAAAAGGGTCCCACAACACACCCATTCCTACAGTCTCTCCTCAGGACAAATGTGTCACTCCCAAGACAAATATGCTCACTCTCCCCACCCCCACAGATCACACACACACACACACACCGAATACATTCTATGCACTCCAACTCCTTGGGCACTAAAAGATTCAGAGACAAAACCATCATCTTGGGGCATGGCTAGATCCAGAGAGGGCCCCCTATTCTCACAGCCAACTCCACTTTCCAAAGGAGGGATTAAACTCTAAGAGGGAGACAGTGAGGAATCCAAGATGATTCTCCATTAAAGATGGACCCCACCCTGCCGCAAGCCCTGACAGCCCCTCCTTCTCACCAAGATATCCAGACTCTCTCGGCGACTCTGGGGGTCCACACGCTCCGCTATGGGGGGCCCAGCCCCAGTGGGTCGCAAGATTGGCAAACTGAGGGACTTGGAGTCCTTCACTCCCTGCTCCACCTTGCCCTCATCTCCTGGCTTGGCTGGAATAGCATATGGGGGCAACAAGAGGTCCTCAGTGCCCAGGTCTGGAGGACCCAGGGGCCCCAGTGCTCTCTTCCCCAAGGACCCAAGCCTAGGCCTGGATGTCCTCCCCCAGAGCCCCGCCCTTCCCAGCCTAGCAGAGACACCTGTATGATAATGAGTCTGCTCAGGGGCAGGCCAAAGGGAACCTGAACTCAGGAAGGGCTCTCATCCCCAGGAGGCCCCACTGGGCCCTAGCCTGCCAGCTAGCCTGTGGATCCTGCTGCTCACCTTTGACCCGCAGGTAGTGTCCTCCGAACCTGTAGGCCTCGAAGGTGAGGGACAACGGTGTGTTGGATTGGTCCAGGTAGATATCCACTTTACCCAGTGCGATACCCTTCCTTTCAAACACAGGTAACAGCACCTCCCTGCCCCCGGAAGGAGGTATGTGTGTTAGAGGAACAATCACATGGACCCCTGCCCCATCCACCACAGCTCCACCCACCTGCCCAATTGTAAAGGGAGACACACACAGGTATACAGATACCTGCCTCCAGAGTTCACCCATGAGCCCTCCCAGGCACACCTGCCCACCAACCCTGAGCCCTGCATATGCAATTAAAATGGGCAGGTGCACAGACCCTGTTCCATTCCCTTGTGCAGCTGTATGCACATGTACACACACACACACACACACACACACACACACACAAGCAGAGACTGGGAGCCATGAGCAGGCTACCCCTGTTTCCAGCCCTGCTTCCTCCCTCAACTTCACCAAGCCTTACCCCAGTGACTTCTTCTTCATTGCTGGCACAATTTCAGTTTCAATGTCTACATTCAGGTCAAATTTCAAGGTGAAGCATTCCTTGCTTGGGTCCTAAGAGGACTTGAGTCGGTTAGCTTCTCCACTGTCACCCCTTGTCCCTTACCTGACTCACCCTAGGGTCCAGGAAGAAAATCCCAAAAAGGAGGTGAAGGCCAGAGATCTTCCCAGCCCCCATCCACCGGGAGGCTCCTTGTACCTGAGAAGTTCCTGCTATCCCACCCCCAACCCCCCCACACACACCTGGGCCAGGTGAACAATGCTAGGCTTCAGGGTAAAGGGGGATGCTCATTCCATACCCCATTCTTGGCCCAGCCTTGGGGAAAGAAAGGACCAGCCCTCAAGGATCCTTACATCAGTGTGTCTCCTCCTCGCTTTCTTCTTGGAGAGCTTTAGGCCGGTGTTTTTCCGGTCCCTGCAGGGAAGCAGTGAGATTAGATGCTGGAGGTGCCAGGGGTCCTCATGAAGGTGGGATGTAAGTGAGGATCTTGTCAGTCTCCCCACCCTTTCATCCCAGGTGACAAGTAACTTGGTCGCATTCTGGCAGGCTGCCTGTGTGTGCTTTTGCGCCCTCTCATGGCCAACATGAGAGACACACATGCTGGTACCCAATCATTGTGAAGTAGGACGCCAGCCAGCAGGATGACCTGCCCTGCTAGGGTGCTCTTCTGGAATCAGAACCATGGCAGCAATGTGAAAGGGTCTGCCATAAGCCCTCTGGAGTTGAAACTCAAGCATGTGGTCCCTGGCTCTCTCCCAAGGTACTTTCTCTGCCCGTGGACCCCACCTACCCTTTGCCGTCAGCACAGCTCTCTTCCTCTTCCTCCAGGTCTGCGGCAGGGCTGGTGCGTGGAGGACAAGACCGGGTGGACACGTTTCGGGCCAGAACAGAGCCTGTTGTAAAAAGGTGGTAGAAGTTGTGCCTGCTCCCTCCTCTTAGCTTTGAATATGGCACAGCCTGTGACCCCTTTGACCCCACACCAAGTGGCTGAAGACCTTCAGTTCAGCCAAGAAATTGATCTGTCATTGTTACCTATGCCCCCAAAACTCAAAGGTTATGGGATGACACCCTAACTGACAACCCACCCAAATATAAACCACCTGCAGCTTGTAACCCTTCTATTACATAAGAACAAGGAGGTGATGCCTCCTGGATTATTGCAGGCAGGGACCAAAGTCCATGACTGTTTCTTTCAGGCCTCCCCTCCCTCTCTGCTGTGACCACACCTGAAGGCCCAGGGGCCCTGTCGGAGGGGAGTGTGTTTTTGTCCCTCTCGTCAGCTGGGAAAGGTGACAAGAGGTAGCCAGGGTACCTTCCAGGACCAAGCCCTATTCAGCAGGGGGTGTTTCTTATTTCCTACAAGTTCCTTCCAACTACTGTCTCCACCCCACCTGCTCTACCAGGCCAGCAGCCTGGCACGGAGGGTTTGCCTAGAAGCTCTTGGCATGAGGACAGGCAGAACTAAGAAGCAAGGGGCTTCCTCTATGTTGACCCTGTCTAAGGCCAGGGATAGCTGTGGGGTGAGAACCAGAAAGGTCAGAGCTAGGAGAGACAGGCCTGCCCTAGAGATGGGACCCAACCCCTGAATTGTCTGTCCTGCAAAATAATAAAAATAAATAAATAAAACCTTGTAAAACAAAAGGAACTGCCACCGATTTGGATTTCACAGACAACGCCTGTCTTCCTTACGGTCCTGACAGTTACCAAAATCACTGCCCCGCCCCCTCGGTCATGGGATTCGGAGCCACACAGGGCTGGACACCAATGCTCACCCTGTGGAGGTAGGTCAAAGCGGACATGCCCATCGTAATGCACGGTGCTGTGGAACTTGCTGTCACAGGCCTCACACAGGTTGAGGGGTCCCTGGCGGTGTAGCTGCTGACAGTCGGCATGATGACAGACCTGTAAGTGAAGGGAGAAGCAGTGAGGTCAGACTGGGCCCCACAGACAGAGACATACCTGCAACCAGACCACTGCCCCTGCCCTTGACAGATGGAACTGCCTTGTCACCCACCATCCTTCCTCCCCAACTCCCTGTAGATTCGGCTGTTCAAAGGGATGCACCTGAGCCTTCAAAGGACCAAAAATGGGGCAGGGGCTACCAAGGGCCCTCAAAATAAAGGTCAGGCCATCCCTCAGTTTGGCCAGCTCACTGGAATGCCCTTAGCTCTGACAAGCCCCTCGAGTCCTGCTGCCTGGGCCCTCAGCCCCTCAGGCCTATAACTTGCCAGAGCCTTAAATAGCAAGCCTCACCTGGATTTCTTGACACTTGTGGAGCTATGAAGGGGTCACATGAAAGTGTGGCAGTCCTTGCCTCCATGACATTGCTTGAGGACTTCTGCCTGGATGTATCACTGTTCTCCCCGCCATCCTGGAAGGCTGCCATTGCTTCTCTGACCTCTTAACTGCCAATGGCCAGCCCTAAAGCACTTACCACAGCGACTTCCAGAAAATCAGAAGCCAGCAGGAGGCCCATGGCTCCCACCTGCATGTCCAGCCAACCCACCAGGGCTGCTGGGATGTCCCAAGATCAGTCAAGATCAGGCTGACTGCAGAGTTCCTCCAGATCTGACCCTCTGGCTGGGTGCAGGACACCTTTAGCTTTTTCCTTCCTGCACATCTAAGTCTCCCTACATCAGATGACTCCTTTCAGCATACAGCATGCTACCCCTTCATTTTATAAACAGCCTCGGGCTGGGTGTGGTGGCCCATGTCTTTAATCCCAGGACTTGGTTAGCAGAGGTAGGAGGAGGATAGATGTGTGCTTGAGGCCACCCTGAGAGACTACATAGTAAACTCCAGGTCAGCCTGGGCTACAGTAAGACCCCACCTCGAGAAACACACACACACACACACACACACACACACACACACACACACACACACACGCACGCAACAGGCTCAGGTCTACTTCCGCCTCCAGCACCTGCTCCTCCTCTCCTCTTTACATTGAAACTATAGCAGGACTCTTCCTCACACCTTCCAGCTGTTTTCTTCCATTCTCTTTATTTTTCTGCCTCAGTCTCTGGCATGCCTCTGGAGTTCATTTAAAGATGCAAGAGACAGGCCCTGGCATGCCCATAGTGTGTGTGTGTGTGTGTGTGTGTGTGTGTGTGTGTGTGTGTGTGTGTGTGTGTGTCTTACAAATTAATAAAAATTAAATTTTTTCAGTATATTTTATTATTTATTTGCAAGGAGAAAGAGAGAATGGGTAAATTGGGGTCTCTTGCCTATGGACTGCAGATGCATGCACCACTTTGTGTATCTGGCTTTCCATGAGTACTGAGGAATTGAACCCAGGCCAACAGTCCTAAACAAATACTTTAAAAAAATTTTTTTCAAAAAAAAAAACAAAAAACTTTTAAGCCAGGCGTGGTGGCGCATGCCTTTAATCCCAGCTCTCAGGAGGCAGAGGTAGGAGGATTGCCATGAGTTCAAGGCCACCCTGAGACTACACAGTGAATTCCAGGTCAGCCTGGGCTAGAGCAAGACCCTACCTTGAAAAACAAAAAAAAAATTTTTTTTTTGAGACAGGGTCTCATTCTAGGCTGGAATTAAAGTTATGCACCACAATGCCCAGCCTAAAATTTAAAAAATAAAAATTTGAGGGGCTTAGAAGATAGTTCTTGCCGGGCGTGGTGGTGCATGCCTTTAATCCCAGCACTCGGGAGGCAGAGGTAGGAGGATCGCTGTGAGATCAAGACCACCCTGATACTACATAGTGAATTCCAGGTCAGCCTGGGCTAGAGTGAGACCCTACCTCGAAAACCAAAAAAAAAAAAAAAAAAAAAAAGAAGAAGAAGAAGAAGATAGAAGATAGTTCTTGGATAATAAAGATATCAATTAAAAATGAAAAAAAAAAAGAGAAGATGGCTCTGTGGTTAAAGGCACTTGCTTGCAGAGCCTGCCGGCCTTGGTTCAATTCTCAGTACCCAGGAAAAGCCAAATGCTTTATACAATGTGGCATGCATATGCATCTGGAGTTCATTTGCAGTAGCAAAAGGTCCTGATGCACCCATTCTCTCTCCCCCCTTTAAGTTAAAAAATGAAAACAAAAATAAATTAGAGCATGCTAGGGGCTGGGGAGACACAGTTCAGGAGTTAAAGGCACTTGCTTGCAAAGTCTGCTTGCCTGGGTTCAATTCCCCAGCACCTATGTAAAGCCACACACAAAGTGGCATATATATATACATCTGAAGTGGCAAGAGATCCTGGTGCACTAACACACACACACACACACACACACACACACACACACACACACACGAGTGCAAATTACTTCATTAAAAACACACACATACCTACCTTAAAAAAAAAAAAGGCTGGGGAAATGGCTCAGTGGTTAAAGATGCTTTGTTGCCAAGTCCCTGACCTGTGATGTGTGCACCCTTCCTCCCCTGCATATTTCGTGCCACCACACCTAGTCAGCCCCTCCCCCCCACAAGGACTGCAATTTTAGTCTGATTCACAGCCCAGGCTCTAGTCCTGGCAGCTTTATAAATGTTTGCTTGGTTTATTAATTTGCTCAGTGGAGAGGCACAGGAGTGTGTTTGGCTGGGAAAGCCTCATCAGAGATGTCCAAGAGGATGGATTTAGATGAGGATGGCCCTGACAGCAGAGGGTGACTGAGGCTGAGTCAGGGAGGAAGAGGCTTCACTGAGGACCTGGCGTGAGGTGGGAGCTCCTATGGTCCCTAATCCATGCAGGTGGCAAGAGAACTTAGTGGAGCCAGGAGCTGAAGCCAGATGCCACATTTGGAGCACATTCACACCACCTCGGGTATCAGACAAGGGGAGGAGGGGGAGGCTCCAGGCAAGGGCTTGGAGACAGGAGAAAACCAACCTGGGTTTGATGCCTGTGTCCCTGCAGACAAAACAAAAACAGGAAAAAGAGACAGCAGTGGGCAAGTAGCCCAGTTGCCCAGGGGTATGTGATGGTTAATAATCACCTTGGAGACAAACCTCCAAGCAAATCTCTGAGGGATTTCTGAGGTGGGAAGACCCAGTCTCACTGTGGGTGGCACTATCCCATGGGCTCCAGACTGCTTAAATATTATTTACTTACTTATTTGAGAGAGAGAATATGAATACAAACGCACACACCAATGCCTCTAGCCACTGCAAATGAACTCCAAACACATTGCCACTTTGTGCAAATGTTTTATGTGGGTACTGGAGAATCGAACCCGGGTCATTAGGCTTTACAGGCAAGCACCTTAACAGATGAGCCATCTCTCCAATCTTCCACACTGATTGAAAAGGAGAACATGAGCACCAGCATTCCTCTCCCCACTTCCTGGCTGTGGACTCGAGCTGCCTCACACCATGACTGTGAACCCAAACAATCCTTCCCTCCTTAGGTTGCTTTTGTCAGGCAGGGTGCTGATTTTTCTGGAGCTTGGTGACAGCAATGGATATTATGACTCAGATTCCTGATGCCACCTAAGGCCAGATGCCGCTCATTTCCACATCCTTCACTGAGCAGTGATCAGCTTCTGTTTCCTGTCTTTAATCTCCTGCTAAAGATAGGAAAACCTCCACACTCTCAACAGCTGAGGGTTGACTCTCCACCCCACTCCGTGTCCCAGGGGATACACGGAGAAGCCACCTGGCTTGCTGATTCAGAGGGTTCCCAGCCTCAGATGCCACTTCTTGACAGTGATCTGCAGAAGCTCCTATACCCCTAACGTCTCTTTTCAAGAGCCTCCCAGTCGGCCAGATTGGCATCACTCCCCTCTCCAGCTCCTTCAGGACCGCAAAAGCTTTAGGCACTCAATGCTGGGCTGCAGACTGGTCAGTTCTGGCCCCAATGGTCAGGGAGGACATGGCAGAGGCCATGCTGGGTTGTTGGGTACTGAGGTCTCTGGGGTCCTCCAATCCAAGCCCCCAGTTTTGTGCCCCAATCTTGTTTTAAACCAAGCCAATTTAAAGACAACGAATTCATTCCTGGAGATAGAATATCAGCCAGCGCTTAAGGGACTGGAGATTCACTACCAGGCCTGACGCGCTTTGGTGACCCACAGCCCAGCTAAGAGGCTTGCCCTAGGGTAGCCAGCGCCCCCAGATGCAGCCTCCCTCTTCCTTACACTATCTGCAAGCCACAGGGTCTCCCTACTCCGCTTCAGGGGGAGGGTCTCCCCAGCTATAAAACAGGTCAGTTGCTTCCCAAAAACAGACCCTTCTTTTAGACCCAGGACCCCTTCCTCCGCAGCCTTCCTGATGGTCCGAATGCCCGGCACCCGTGCCACTGCAGGAGGGGCAGCAGGTGGGTGCGGAAGATCCCAGGATTCTACCCTAGGGGGAGGAGAGCCCACTCATGAAACAGGCTGGTCACAGGCCCCTCTAAGGGGCAGGGAATCACAAATATGGAGGGACACACAGAGACAGCCAAGCCCCGTCCCCCAGGTTAAGTGACACCTCAAGCCACACACCCCCTCACACAAAGGCTAGGACTAGAGACACAGGCAGAAGAGGGCGTGGGTTCAGGAAGGAAAGGGGGAGGGGTGGCCTGGGCCCCACAGGTGTGTCCGGAGTCAGTGGATACAAAAGGCCTAGGGGTTGAGGGGCGCCTGGGCCCACCAGCCCCCTGATCCAGGAGTGAGGGCCACTCCTCCCAGCAGCGGGTAGCCCAGACAAGGGGTTCATCTACCCAAAGCCCATATCCCCTGCAGGACAGGACGACGCCTAGGACCCGGATCAAGGGCCAGAAGCGGAGCTCACCCAGGAGTGGGGGACAGCCCTCGGACCCCTTCCCAGCACGTGCAGCCCAGACGGGAGTTCAGTCGCCCTAAGCCCCGCATCCCCTAGGGGACAGAACGACGCCTGGGACCGGGATCACCGGCCTGGAGTGGCGCGCACCGCCTGGCCTCCGTGCGCTCGGGGCCCGGCCCCCGTCCCCGTACCTGGCCCTCGCTGGCGCGGGCGCGACCCCCAACCCAGGGGGCCTCGGTGTCCCGGGAGGGCGGCTCGGGGCCCGGCCTGGCTGCGGCTCGGCGCCCGGAGACGCCGGGTCCTGTCCCCATGGCGGCCGGAGGAAACTGCGGTCCGCGCCGCGCGCCGGACAAAGCGCTGAGCCCCGCTTCCTGCCATTGTGCGGCCGCGCCCAACCCCGGCGGCTGAGCGCGGGACCCCGGGGGCTGGGCCGGCGACACCCCACGGAAGGGATGACGGAACCCCGCCCGGCCCCAGCCCAGGCCACTCCTGGAGACCCGCCCGGGGGGCCTCGGCCTGGGCTCCGGGTGCCAGAGGGCGCAGTCGGGGTGGGGACAGGCGCAGGAACCCGGCGCAGTCACACATCCCGAGCTAAAGCCCCAAGCAGGTCGGTCCTGGGGACCCCCGCCTGCGAGCCTAGGTCTGGGGCTCCCCAGTCCCGCAGCCCATTCAGTGACTGTAGCAGGTGACCTGGGGTGGAGGGCCTGGGAGAGGAAGGGAAGCCCACGGCCCAGCTCAGCTCTGCCTGCTCCAGGTTATCCCCGCCGCCAGAGGGCGCACCTTCTGTCCCCAAAGTGCTGTGACACTCATTCCCAGGAAGGGGACAGGCACTGTTATTCCCATTCACCACTTAGGGTAAAGAGTCATTAAGGTGCACAGGTAGGGCTCAACCTAGGCCAGTTGATTTCTTTTGAGACCAGGTCTCCCTGGTAGTTGCTGTGTTACTAAGGATGACCTTGACTTTCTGACTCTCGTGCCTCTAGGTCCTGAATGCTGGAATTACAGATGTGGGCCACCAGACCTGGTTTATACAGTGCTGAGAATGGAACCTGGGCCCCCCTGAACGCTAAGCAAGCACTGTATCAACTGAGCTACATCCCAAAAGTTTGCCAGACTGTTTTTTGTTTGTTTTGTTATTTAGAGGTTAGTTCTCACTCTAGGCCAGGCTGACCCAGAATTCGAACTCACAATGATCCTACCTCTGCCTCCCCAGTGCTGGGATTAGAGGCATGTACCACTATGCCTGGCTGTTTTGTTTTATGACAGGATCTTGACTCCCTAGGTAGTTCAGGCTGGCCTCAAACTTGAGGCAATCCCACCTGAGTCTACAGTGTTGGAATTACAGGTGTGAGCCCATGTCTCGCCTATACCCAGAATCCTCACTTGGGCTGTAGAATGTGAGAGGCACACACTGCATGCTGTCATCAGTCTGCCCTCCTCCATCTGGCATCGTGAGCAGGGGTGGCAGTGTGGACATGGACTTGAGATGGTTTGTTTTGAGGGCAGCAGCTGAGCAGGGACTGGGATGTTTCAAGGGTCACTCACTATCCATATCACAAGCGGCTTTTGTTGTTTGATTTTATTTTAGATAGGGTCTCATGTAATCCAGGCTGGCTGCAAACTCCCTCTGTAGCCAAGTATGACCTTGAACTTCTGATCCTGCTGCTAGGATTATAGGCGTACACCACCACGCTGGGCTTCATAAGTGGCTCTTCTGAAAACTAAAACTTCCCATCTTGCCAAATTAAAAAAATCACCCCCAAGGCCTGGCTCATACTTCGCCTCCTAGGTGGTCTCCCACAGTAGTCTGTCCACTGGCTTTCCCCTGGCTCACCCTCACACTGTCTGGAGCTGCGTGAATCTGATCTTCAGGGTAGCCTCCCTGAGCCCCTCATGATGCTGAATTAATTCCTTCTTAGCTTTTGTTACACATGCATTATTCCTCCTTGTTCTCTTCTTAAAAAAATTTTTTGGGCTTTTTCAAGGTAGAGTCTTGCTCTAGCCCAGGCTGACCTGGAATTCAATATGTAGTCTCAGGGTGGCCTCAAACTCACAGCGATTCTCCTACCTCTGCCTCCCAAGTGCTGGGATTAAAGGCGTGTGCCACCACACCCCGTCAAAAAAATTTTTTTAATTTATTTGGGAGCAAAGGGTGGGGGAGAAGGAGGGTTCCAGGGCCTCTTGCCCTGCAAATGAACTCCAGTGCCTGCATAGCTTGTGCATCTGGTGTTACATGGGTACTGGGGAATCAAACCTAGGCCAGCAGGCTTTGTAAGTAAGCACCTTTAACCACTGAGCCATCTGCCCAGCTTGCCACCCCCCCCCCATTCTGTTCTTTATCATCTTCCCTACCAAGGACAGGGGACTTGGTGTCTGGCTCACCCTTCAGGATAGTCCTGGCGCACAGCCATGTGCTTCATGTGGAAGAGAGCAATGAAGGGAGGAACGAAGACAGACCGTCAGCCATGAAGATATTGGTTAGGACATCCTGTCTGCAGCCAAGGGTCAGCAGAGCCTCCCTCATGGCTGGATCAAAGTGTCTTTCCCTCCCCCTAGGATCTGTGTGTGGGCTTGCTGGGTAGGTAGTTTCCACTCAGATCCTCATCATCTTGCCTCAGCCTCCTGTCCCCACCACTGCCCCATAGCAGACAGCTAGGAACTTCCACTGAGTGCTCTCAAGTGCCCCACCTGTCCCAGGAACTTAGAGCAACAAATTCCATTCCCAGAGATGCTAAGGAGATACTGTTACTGCCCCGACTTAACAGGAAGAAAGTAAGGCCCCTAGAGAAGGCAGGACTTGCCCCAACACCACCAGCGCCTAAGTAGGGAAAGAGACATGAGTTAAGGATCACTATCCTGTGCCTCGCTCACAGGGTGGGGTGGGGCATAGGGACCACTTCAGTGGTGGTCTGGGCAGCAGGTCTTGAAAACCACCCCTCTGAGAAGGCAGATCTCAAAGTTAGCTTGGGTGAGATCCCAATGATGTTGGGGGTAACTGGGACCTATTAAATGGAGTCACCAGGGCCAGGCCAGGAGGGTCACCTACAAAGGTCTCCTGTGTGACTGGGCCCTGGACATTTTAGCCAGGTTGCCTCTCGGGTATGCCAACCTGTTGGAGGCTGATCCTTAGGAGACTAGGGGCCCTGTTGCCCCAGGGCCAGAGTGCAGAGTCAGGGAAGAGAGAGAGTAGGGAGAGGAAAGGAGCCCCCAAGCCCCTGCCCCATTGAGGAGGAAGGGCTTCCCTTCCCTGGGTCCCCACCTCCTCCCTACAGCAGAGAGCTAAAAGAGCTCTGCAGCAGGCCTGAGGTCCTGGTCCCTGATACCCTTCGGAGGGAGCCCCTCCCCAGCCCAGCCTGGCTCCAGGCTGTGAGTCAGGACCAGCTTGTTGAAACTGATACTCAGAAACTAGATGCCGAGTCTGATGAATAATGGAGTCTCAGAGGCAACCCCCACCCCAATCAGGCTCTTCTCTCCCAGCACTCTCTCCCCAGACCCAGAAAAGCTGAGGATCCCATGGACATCCCTGACCCACCCTGGGCTGGGGTGAAAGAAAGAGCTTTGGGTCCCACAGAGAAGCCATAGATCTGGGGCCAAGAACCAGAGCCAGCTTCATGTTCCCTGTGGCAGACTGGCCTGGAACCAGCAGTCAGGGCTCCATGTCTGGAGGGCACCCCTGCCCAGAGGTTTCCAGCAGGACCAGGTTCCCCAAGTCCCCACCCACAACCTCAGAAATCCAAGGTGGAGCCTGCAAGCGTGGGCAGGCCAGCCAGGGTGGGGTGGTTCTGCCAGGCAGCTCTCTGCACTGCTCCTCCCTCCCTTCCCTGCACGTGGGCCTCAGCCTTTGTCCTGGGGGGGGGGGTCCCCCAGGTCTGCTTGGAGGCAAAGCCAAGGCAGATGACTCTGAAATACAAGTAGCCTGTCTGCAGGGGCCACAGCACAGGCCCCTTCCTCTTCAGGACACTTCCCACCCAGCCTCAGCATAAACCCACGGGACCCTGGCACCCTGACATGACACAAGGGACACACCCTTTCTCATGCCACCCCCAAGGCACCTTGGGAACTAACCTGCAGAGGTCCTGGTATCCACCTACCCCTGCTTCCAGCGTTCTCCCCACTTGTGCAAAGAGCACTGGCTATATCTCCAAAACGTACTATCTAACAACTGCTAGAACCTAGGGTGTGCCTGCACCATAATGGACGGCCTGGAAGTAGGAAATACCCTAGGTTAGGCCATCCCACCTCAGACCCAAAGAAGGTTACGGAAGCATTTATAGGGTGCAAAGACCCCTAGGCTTGGCCTCAATCTCTCTGTCTTCCATCAAAACTGGCCAGGGCCCTCCACATCCCCCCCCCCCCAAGTCTGAGGTGCAGACTCTTGCGCCCCCTGCTGGCTTTCCATGGAACTTTCTGCTTTGGATCCCGATGGACAAGGTGGGGGATCCTCCCACCCACACCACACATCTAAGCCCCATCCCAGGATCCCACAACCCCGCTCATTCTGCAGCAGTTGATACCATTTCTTCAACAAGTAAATGAAGGTGGGACCCTTCATACCTATCCACACCCCAACTTAGAATTCTGACCTATAATTCAAGATCCTGATATCTAGCCCCTCACCCATCTGGAGCCCAACCCCCATTTCCCAGTGACACTGGCCTAGGTACATAGGTCTCCTCCCTGTGCCTGTAACTTGGGCCAAGTCCCACAGGGTACACAGGGCAGGGGAGCAGGAACAGTGGGCATGGGCCTTACACCTGAAGGGCAGTGGGACCTCTGCTGAGCTGGTGAATAAGAAGTTCCAGGAAGAGCCCTACCTCTGACCCAGGGGGTGGTAGGAAGCTAGGCTGTGGCTTTAGAAGGGAGCCTAGGATCCAGGCTCCTGAGAGTGCACAGGGGGATCCCTATGGCCGATAAGGCCAGCACTTCACCAATGCCCAACAAGTTCAAAGTCCCGGGTTATTCACCTGGACTTCAAGACTAGCAATGCACAGTGGGGGGGGGGCAGGGGGAGGTGGGCTATGATAGATAGAAAGCCATTCTGGCCAGAGAGAGAAATAGCCAGGGCAGTGGATAAAGGAGCCTGCAGGCTTAGCCAGAGGGGGAACTACCTTCAACCAGGATTGCTTCTCTTTTGAACTAACTAGAAGCCATGTGCCTTCTCTGGGTACCTCTTTCTGCCTCAGCTTCCTGAGCGCTAGGATTACAGGTGTGTGCTATCATTCCCATGTGGGGCCTTTTAAAAGAAATATTGCCGGGCTTGGGGATTTGGCTCAGTGGATGAGCGCTTGCCTAGCAAGCGCAAGGCCCTGGGTTCGGTCCTCAGCACCGCAAAAAAAAAAAAAAAAAGAAATATTGCCAGGTCTGGTGGCACATACCTTTAATTCCAGCCCTCGAGAGGCAGAGGTAGAAGTATCGCTATGAGTCCGAGGCCAGCCTGAGACTACTTAATGAATTCCATGTCAGTTTGGGCAATAGCAAGACCCTATTTCAAAATTGAAACCCCCCAAAAATATATATAGATCTTTTTATTTACTTGCAAGCAGAGAGAGCTAGAAGAGAGACAAAACTAATGGGCACACCAGGGCCTCTAGCTGCTGCAAACAAAGTACTCCAGATGCATGTGCTACTTTGTGCATCTGGCTTCTTATGGGTACTGGGAATTGAACTTGGGTCTTTAGGCTCTGCAGGCAAATGCCTTAACTGCTGAGCCATCTCTCCAGTTCCCCATTGTGGGACCTTTTATAACTGGCCCACATCTGGCATAGTTGAAAATAGACCCAACGTCTTTCAGGGATTCTCAGCTCACCTCTCTCAGCAGCCCAAAACTGCACTCGGGACTGGGGGCAGGGAGTACTCCTCTTTCCTTACTCCTTTGTGACCTCAGAGGGGTGGTGCTAGGTAGGGTTCAAGCCCCGCGAATTTTCCTGAACTTTGAAATAAGTCACCTTCCCTTAGCTAGTCCCCAGTTCAGGCTGCATGCCTAAAACAGGACAGACTCTGTGAGGCTGGGCTCCATCGGGGCAGCTCCGTTCCTCTGCCCCTACCTGCTGGGCAGATGCTCCAGGCCTTTACTTGCTCCCTGCAAATTAGCCACAAGACCAGGTAGAGATGGATGTGGTATCCCAGCACTTGGGAGGCAGAGGTAGGAGGGCCACCATGAGCTCAAGGCCACCCTGAGACTACATAGTGAATTCCAGGTCAGCCTGGACTAGAGCGAGACTGTACCTCGAAAATAATAAATAAATAAAAGCAGGCAGTCCACACCACTCGCATTGTTCTTTCTCTGACCCTGCCCCTTTCTTCACCACCTGTCTTTAGGTGACTAGCATCTAAAGAGACCAGTCACTCCTCCCACCGAAACCTGGCCATTCCAAGGATACCCTGGTCCTCTTACCCACAAACACTGCCCAGGAAACCAGGCCACTCCTGTCATCTTACTCATGACATCCCACCCATCCCTGCTCAGGGACCACTGACACAGCCCTCTCTCTGCCCTGAGTCCACGGACCTTCATCTGGACAACACTGGGAAACACTGAAGTCCCCACATCCCACTCCACTCACACTGTGGTCCCATCTACAAACCCTCGGGATGAGGCGTTCCCCACCACACCTTGGAGGAACATCTCTAGATGTTGGGGACTTCCCTATACTTAAGGAAATCCTGTCTCCCTGTCTAGGCTCTTCAGAGCCAAGCAGAAAAACATCACCTCCCTTACCCACTGACAGCTCCTTGGAGATAGGACTCTGAGGGCAGGAAGTTAAGAAACTAGGTGATGCCATGGTCAGTCACCCCACCTCTCATGCTCAGTTGCCTCAACCCCTAGGGTCCACAGAGGACCCAAGCAGATTCCTGCTATAAGGCACACAGCATGGTAGGCCCAGCATGCAGGACAAACAGGTCTGCTAAGATTGCATCCTTGGTTTGAGGATTATACCCATGCCCTCCCTCCTATCTGCAATATCAACAGCCCCAAGACTCTTACCCCCTCCTATTTGGTGACTCAGTGTCATCTATGGTTAGTGTTAGCCCTTCCCCATGTCCCCTTGTAACCTGAGGTGCCATGAGCAGACTTTGACCAGAGTGTTCAGCACAAGGGGGCTATAAGAAGCTGAGAAGTCCACACACTGGCCTATGGCTACTTTGCAGGAAGTCAGGGGAGATCCATGACACCTGCCTAGGTCATCTTCGCCTCCCCTAGGATGGACAACTAGGCAATAAACATTGGCTGGGCAGGGTCTGGAATGGAGCCTGTGACAATTAAATTCTATTGTCAACTAGATCAGATCTGGAATCAAGTAAGAGACGCCTCTTGGGCAGGTCTGTGAGGGCATTTCCAGAAAGGATTAACTGAGGGAAGACTGTCCCCCAGAGTGTGCAGCCTTCCGGTGGCAGCCTATATAGAAAGAAGTTCCAGGAAAGAGCAGTGTCTTTTGCTGGGTTGCCCTTGCTACTTGCTGGTGGGTGCATCTATTGTGTTGATGCTCTTTCATGAACACCAGAACCCAGCCTCTTCAGCCTTCCAAAATGAACTGAAGACCAGCAGCTCTCCAGGAATCCCCCAGGCCTTCAGTGCCAGAATGGGACTGATGAGCCATCCAGCCTAGTGGACTGAGCAGCTAGCTACCAGGTGCTTGGATTTCAAGGCAGAGTCTCACCCTGGCTCAGGCTGACATGAAATTCACTCTAGGGCTGGAGAGATGGCTCAGCGGTTAAGACACTTGCCTCCAGTGCCTAAGGCCCTGGATTCAATTCCCCAGGACCCACATAAGCCAGAACCACAAGGTGGTGGCCCTGGTGCGCCCTCTCTCTCTCTCTCTCTCTCTCTCTCTCTCTCTCTCTCTCTCTCTCTCTCTCTCTCTCTCTGCTTGAAAATAAATAAATATTTTTTAAAAATTCCTTTAAGCCAAGCATGGTGGCACAAGCCTTTAATCCCAGCACTCAGGAGCCAAAAGTAAGAGGCTCACCCTGAGTTTGAGGCCACCCTGAGACTACATAGTGAAGTCCAGGTCAGCCTGATCTAGAGCGAGACCCTACCTCGAAAAACAAAACAAAACAACACAAAAACAACTGAAGCCTGTTTCCAGATGACATGGAGGCTCAGGAGGTGTAGTGACTTGCTCAGGGTCACACAGCTGCAAAGAAGTGAGTGGAATCCTAGAGCATCCAGGTGTG
>PVHP010009525.1:0-50132 GCA_004024765.1 Zapus hudsonius
GAGTGTAAGAAAAGTTCTAAAATAAGGATTGTGAGCCGGACGTGGTGGCGCACACCTTTTAATCCCAGCACTTGGGAGGCAGAGCTAGGAGGATCACTGTGAGTTCAAGTCCACCCTGAGACTACATAGTGAATTCCAGGTCAGCCTGGAGTGAGACCCTACCTCGAAAAACCAAAAAAAAAAATAATAATAATAATAATAAATAATAATAAAATAAAATAAAATAAGGATTGTGATATCCATTCAGTCTTTGTAGTTAATCTAGGTTTTTTTTTTTTTTTTTTTTTTTTTTTTTTTTTTTTTTTTTTTTTTTTTTTTTTTTTTTTTTTTTTTTTGGTGGGTTGGTTGGTTGGTTTGAGGTAGGGTCTTTCTTTAGCCCAGGCTGACCTGGACACATTCTGTAATCTCAGGGTGGCCTTGAACTCACATCGATCCTTCTACCTCTGCCTGGGATTAAAGGCATGTGCCACCATGCCCATCTCCCCAAATTCATTTTTAAATCACTCTGACTGTCACCCTCCCACCATGTTTTATATACTTAATTCATCATTGTTGATGATCTGATTGAGATTGTTTGCTTTCACAGGTTAAGCATGAATTAAGTTGAGTTTGAGGGAAGTTGGGAACAGAGTAAACAAAGTTTAGATATGAGATTCTAAGTAAGATGAGCTTCATTTTGAGTGTTTATCTTCACATGTCATTCAGCCATTAAATATGAACATTAATTGAACTAAGCCCTAATGTAGGTACTGGGAAATTAATAGAACAAAATAGTTCTCATGTAACTTATTGATGGGTGGGTAAAGAGGTAAGAAATGAGGTGAAGCGGAATGTAAGACATTAGATGGTGATGTGTGTGTGAAGAGAGCAAGGAGAACATTCTGTTGGAAGAATAAAATTACAATTGTGTACTCAAATAAGTCCTCACTAAGGAAGACAGCATTTAGGTGCTGCAGGTGTAACTCAGAGGTCGAGTGCTTACCCAGCATGAGCACCACTGATACAGAAACAGCACTTTAGTGAAGGTGAGAGCTCTGCAGTTATCTGAAAGAAGAGTGAGAGTGACAGATGGAACAACAAGCACCAAGGCCTTGAGCTAAGTGTGCCTGGCTCAGTCAGGGTTAGTAGGATGGAACATGTGAGCCTTCAAGTTAGAGTATAAGATGCATTGTAGAGAGCCTAGTACAGCTGTCCAGTTGAATTTTTGCAGTGATAAGAGTATGATCACGCTGATCAGTTATGTGGAATGGAGTTGAGTAACTTGAAATGTAGCTGGTATGACCATGAAATAGAACTTATACTCAATTTTAGCTAGCTTAAAACAGTCACATATGACCAGTGCCTTTTAGCTACCACAGAATAGGCCATTGTATAGACTATGGATTTTATTCTGTATGAGGTGGAAAGCAATTGCAAGGTTTTGAGCAAAGGAATGATATAGTCTTACATGGTAGTTGTATTCTCAATAAATTGAAAGGGGAATGGGCAGTAGTTTGGGAACCAGTTCAGAGGTTACTGAAATAGTCCAGGTGAGAGATAATGGCAAGTGGAACTAGGTCCATAGCAATACGGGGTGAAAATGTGTGAAAATATAGATTTCAAAGGTAGACCCAAAGCATATATTGATTGGTTGTATGCTTTAATTAAAACAAGAAAAAGAAGTCAAGGATAACTCAAATGCTTTTTAAGGACAGAATTGTCAGAAACTAAGATTTTGGAGACCACAGGGAAAGTTTAGGAGCTGTTTGTTCACATGAGATTTATGACAGCCTAAATTTTAGGCCCTAAAACAAGAGGCATTTAAATGGCATGCAGAGCCATGAAACTGAGAATCCCCTATGAGATAAGCATAAAAATACATTCATAGACTACCAAAAGCTCTTAGTAACAGGGTGAGAATTATCATGGTATTTCAGATGTACTCTGGGTGCTTTCCCCCCATCCCAACATGTAACTGTTTTAAGTAGGGTATTATCTAACTCAGGAGGGTCTTAACTTTTGTGTAGCTGAGGCTGGCCTTGAGCACATGGTCCTCCTGTGTGTGTCTACCTCCCAAGTACTGTGATTACAAGTGTATGCTACCGTGTCTGGATGTCGTTTTAATTTTCCCTTAAATATATGTTTACATGACTCCCCAATTTTAGGATGGGGAAGCAGTTTCCTAGTTTGTGTCCAGTTTTCATTTAACTCAATGATCAAACTTTTCCAAGAAATGTACTTTTCTAAAACCGTAAGTAGAGTATACAATGAATCTTACTGGGCATTGTTATGGGACTGAGAAAAAAATCAGGCCAGTCTTAAAGGGAATGTTTATAAAAGCAGGTCTGAAAGCAGATTATGAAGATGGGGTGAATATTGGGAAATTTGTTGATAGTTCACTGTGCCAATTGCTTACATGTGCTATTTATTCTAGAGAGCTATATGTCCAAGAACTCTGAAGATGAGGAGCTAGCTAAAGGATCCAAGCGGTCAGTTCGAAAGCGGGGCCGAAGCACAGATGAGTATTCAGAAGCAGAGGAGGATGAGGAGGAAGGCAAACCTCGTAAGCGGCTTCACCGGATTGAGACAGATGAGGAGAGCTGTGACAATGCTCACGGAAATGCAGATCACCCTGACCATGCCAGCCAGCCCAGGGCCCTGGCCTCAGAGCAGGATAGCACCAAGAAGCCCTACCGGATAGAAAGTGATGAGGAAGAGGACTTTGAAAATGTAGGCAAAGTGGGAAGCCCACTGGACTACAGCTTGGTGGACTTGCCTTCCACAAATGGTCAGAGTCCTGGCAAAGCCATTGAGAACTTGATTGGCAAGCCAGCCGAGAAACCCCAAACCCCTAAGGACAATAGCACAGCCAGTGCAAGCCTAGCCCCCAATGGGACAAGTGGTGGACAGGAAGCAGGGGCACCAGAAGAGGATGAAGATGAGCTTTTGAGAGTGACTGACCTTGTTGATTATGTCTGTAACAGTGAACAGTTATAAAACTTTTTTTCCATTTTTTTGTGCTAATTTATTCCACGGTAGCTCTCACACCAGCGGGCCAGTTATTAAAAGCTGTTTAATTTTTCCTAGAAAACTGCACTACAGAATGACTTTTTAGAAAAAAATTTGAACAAACCCTGAAGTCTTTCTGTGAAGTGACCAGTTTTGAACTTTGGAGATAAATAATTGCTGTAAATTCCTTTTGATTTTTTTTTTTCCAAATTCATGGTCCTTTATAATTTCATTCATGGGGAAAATCTTATTATAATAACAACAAAGATTTGTATATTTTTGACTTTATATTTCCTGAGCTCTTCTGACTTTGTGAAAAGGGTGACTAAGAATGCATTCCAAATCTGTGAGGGCCCAAACCGAACTGGGGGAGAAGGCACTTGAGTTTTAGCCTTTTCATATTAAATATATATTTAAACATTCATGGCATAGATGATGATTAACAAACTGTTAAAAGTCCACGTCTGTACTGTTGCAGTTTGAGAATTGTAGATAACATCATACATAAGTCATTTAGTAATAGCCTTCATGAAATCACCTGTTTACTATTGGAGTTAACATAACTTTAAATAAAGAAGAGACCATGAAAATACCATCATAAAAATACTTTAACCTAAGTTTCTGTTATAGCGGAGTTTGTTTTTATTGTTTTTTTTTAAATCATCTGAAAAGCATTTGTATAGTTAAATGTATAATGAAGCTTTGACAACCAGATTGTGCTAGCAAAAACAATTTAAATAGCTTTATGCAATGGATGATAAGGTGGCCTCTAATATGCTCTATCAGATGGGGAGTTAGTGTGATGAGTGTGGTCTTTCCTAGAACCCAGTGGTGTAACTAACTCCTCTGGCCACATGATGTTTAAATTTCTGAAATGTCCTTTTGAATGAAATACACCTGTATATAACATACATGAAGAGATGTTAAGCCGACAATGGTGTTTTAGCACATTTGAAGGCTGGGAGGGGATTTTTCAGGTGAGTTTTAATTGATCTATTCTTGCCCTTAGTTATCTACTTCAAATTGAAGTCTACAAACAAAGCAGTTTCTGCGGGAGGTTTTTATTTTGAGTGTGTGTGTGTGTGTGTGTGTGTGTGTGTGTGTGTGTGTGTGTGAGAGAGAGAGAGAGAGAGAGAGAGAGAGAATATTTCCCATTTGCCTGGATATATTAGCAGGATTTGAATGTAGTTTTGGCTTCTGGCCATTATGGTTCTATTAAAATTCACTAATCTTCACACAACCAATGTAGAGTTGAATGAGAACCGCCAACATACTTAATAGGCATGACATCCATTTAACCATGTCAAGACTTGAAAGGTAAAAGATAAGCCCTTTGCTTCAAGAATAGGCGGTTAATGATTATGTAACATAATTGACACTAAATTATGAACTTCATTTTAGCTTCTGTTACAGCTGTAAAATTTCAGGCAAACCTCACCGTCATCCAGAGGGCAGCACTGGGATGAAGCTTTGCCTGTCACCTTCTGAAATCTTCAGCCGTTACTCTGTGAGCGCTTTTTGCTGGGGTACTTGGGGTTGTCTGTTGCCGGCAGTGGACACACCGTACCTGCTGCTGGCCTGAGGAACTTCATTCATTTCTGTTTTTGAATTAAGCATTATGTGTGGTAGTCAGTGTATAGTAAGTCACCTTTATATTAAAAAGCTGGCATTAGACTTGCATTTTAAATACCTCTCTAGAAACTTCATACTCCTACTTTCCCTTCCTTGACAGGATCACCCTTAAATCTTCCCTTGGCCTTCAAAGTTTTGAGCTGATCGTTCTATTGTTGATTTTGTTTCACTCCAGTTCTGTAGTACCTGCCTTTTAGTGTTTTTGCTTTGATTCTACCAATGAACATGTATTTGTATAAAAATAATACAATGAGAGCAGCCTAAAAGCAACAGTTGGCATGTGGTTACAAGCATGCTGTGATGGCTATTTGAGACAGCTTCCCACTGCAAGGTGGGGTAGGGTTTATGTTCACAGGTGGTAAAGCAGGGCTAAATGGAGTCACTTGCAACACCTCACCTTATTTCTTTGAAAGCCAAGAAGTTTCATCTTTTTTAATTTATCTAAAACAGGCAGGCAGTGCTGCAGAGATGGCTCAGCAGTTAAAGGTGCTTGCTTGCAAAGCCTGATGGCCTGGGTTTGATTTCCCAGTACCCATGTGAAACCAGATATACAAAATGGTGCAAGGGTCTGGAGTGTGTTTGCAATGACAGCAGGCCCATACTCACTGTCTGCCTCTTTCTCTCTCTCAAATAAATAAAAATATTTTAAAATAAATAAAACAGGCAGACTAAAGGAAACCCACTAGTACAAGTAAGTGGTTCGAATGATCATGCAGGTGGCTTTCCTGCCACCAAGTCTCCCTTGACTGTTTTAGTCCTTCAGCTGGGAAAAGCCACTCTAGTGTAGAGGCTGCCACGTGCTTGTCTCTGCCCTCATACACAGCAGTTCCTGCTTTCACCTGTTGGTTTACTCATCAGTTGAGCAGGTGATTGGGTAGATAATTAAATAGCATGCCTACCATGAAGTAAGCTCTTTCTGTACTTCTGCTATAGGAAACAGTAGGTAATTTATAGTAAAGACTGAGAATCCACTTAGCAAATGTCCTGCTGACATAGGTTACGAAACCACTTGGGCTGCCTCATATTCACCAAACGTGAAGAATGGTGTTTGTCAGCTTGATACTGTCTCCCTTCTATTGTTATATTCTGATTAAACCAGTTGACTGTGGCTTATCCACCGAGAGTAACCCTGGCAGCTAACACATATAATTTCTTAGTATGCAGATAAGCCGGTAAGCTTTGAACAGTTCTGCTGGGCTTTTTGGTTCTGCTTTGGTCTGTGCATGTCAGGCAAGTGTTGGCTAGCCCTTTTCTCACTCACTTAGATTCAGTCCTTCAGTCCATTAGCTCTCAGAAACACTCACTTTGAAGTTGCTCCTAAATTTTGATCGTTTTTTTTTTGTTTTTTTAAAGTTGGAATAAAATAAATGTCCTGTTCCAATAACAATACAGCCATTAGGATGTGGAGGACAGGAACAAAAATAGGAATTCATGTAGAAGGTAGACCATCTTCGATCTCTGTTAGATGGAGATTGACAGTCACTGCTGTAGAATAGAGACCTCTAGTAATGTATCCATCTCTTCTGCTGTGAAACAAGCTTCCCAATATTAAACTCGTCTATAGTGAATACATTAAGGGGAGACGTTCAGTGTGCAGAATAATAAATTTGCAGTTTCAGTAAAGTCTTGAAAACTAGCCAAATTTTCACAATGCTGGAGCTTTTAATTGAAATAATACATGGAAAGGCCTCAGACTTGTTTTGTACATTTGTGCTGACAAAATGCTTATGGTAAACATCTTCTATTGTTGTCACAATAATGCAAAATAATGGCAGAGAAATTCAATAATAACATTTGATATACTGAAGTTGGGTTTCCTTGACATCCTTTTCCAGTTGGTTAAGAGTGACGATCCAGAGGATAAAGAGTTTAATTTAAATAAATTTGTGTCTACTGATAATGATTTTAAAAAAATGATCTGACAAGCCTGAACCTTAAATGCTAATGAAATTGTTGAAAAAAATTTAATTTTAAAGAATATTACTAGGCACTTTTCACTTTCTAGTTGACAGAACACATCCTATATGATACACATTGAAGTAAAGTACATGTTAAGATGTGAACATTTACTTGTTGAGATTGAGTTAAAATAAGAAAATCAGTTCTTTTTTAATACAACTAATGGGATCTCCTCCATACAAGGAATACCCATTACCTTCTGTGTGGGCCTAAGAGGTGCTGACCACTCACTAGTTAGTTCTGCCATGAGACTGTACAGAACCTAATGAACCTCGAGTTCAACACTCAAGGTGGTGGACTGCACTGCTTACCACGGTGGGACATGTCCCTAATCAAGGTGATGATTTTTTTCAAAAGGAAATGTATGTATACACACTTTGGATAAGTATTAACTGACATTGTAAATGATACAAATTTATGAACATCAATTATAGAAATGTCTAAAGGAAATTAGCTGGTTTGGCATTCTTAGAATAAAATCCATTCCTATTTTATCCACCATAGAAGTGGCAAGCTAGCTGCTGATAGGTGTCCTATTATTTTTATACCAACCCTGAAAGATAAGGCATTTTACAATCAATGTATTTTAACAATTATTATGGTATGCTTTCATTTAATTATTTTTCAAAATATTTTACTCACTCCAGCTTAAATGAGTGCCAAGAATTATTAAGTTAACTACATAAGATTAAAAATAAGTCATTCCTAAGTAAACAGTCATAAGCCAAAGTATGGTAAGCTTGGTATAGCACCATTTTAGATTATATACTCAATATTTTCTATTCATACAAATCTCTCAGTTGATTAGAATAGGCCCACCTTAGTGGATTTGTCCACTTCCTTTGGTTGTAACCTGAATATTTATTTTCCCCTATTTCATACCACTTTGCTCTGGGACATGCTATAAACCCAATTCTGGTACACTAGTGGTTTCAATTAATGAAACTTTTTAACTTTTAAAAATGTGTATCCTAGATATAAGGTATAAGGGTATAACACATTACCAGATGAGTAGCAATTTATTAAGCTCTAGACATTTGAATGAGAAAAACAATATTTTAAGGAACTACATTTGTGTTTTGTTTTGCTTTGGTTTTTGCCAAACTGGTACAAAGTAGAAAATGTGCAAAGGACTAAATAACCTGCCTTGTTCTTTTTGCCACTGGATGATGTAAATTAAGAATGAAGTTGTTAATCCGAAGTATATATTTTCTTGATTTTCATTTGTTTCTAAAGGAGTCTAATTTAAGAGTTTGGGGGTTTATTTGATCTGTATTTATTGAGTTCTGGTCATAGACCAGGAGCCTGCATGTCATGTTTCAAGACAGCCAGACCACAATCATTGGGGAACTTAATGGCTCAAGACTTTCTGAATCATTTAACTTATTTTGTATGTTGCAAAACAAAAATCAAAAAAAAGTTTATTTTGCTTGAGAGTCACATTTTTTATAACTGTACAGCTTTTAAGGGATGGGAGGCGTGGAAATACCCTAAAATAGGATGTAGATTTTTACAATTGTGTTTATGCTAGAACGTCTACAGGAGAATTATGTAATTAAATCTAAAATTATTTAAAATCGGTGCCATGGTCTTTTTCGTTCTGCTGCCCTCTAGCGGAGTTGGTGCGTGTCAGTGCTGCGCCTCTGTGGACAAGCCTGTCTCCAGCACTCACACCATTGCATGCAAAGTACACCCACATACATCTCCACACGGACTAGTTTATGTTAGTGTGAATGGATTGTCAGGAGCAGCTATAACAGCTCAGATTTGGCAGTTAACAGCATATCAGTGCATGATTTTTTGTGATGTCTTCCCTAGGGTATTCTCAATGTTGGTCTGGTGTTTTGTTCTCTTATCAAAGTAGCTTCTAGATCATAGTTTCTGAATTATAGCTTCCCCAAAACTGCCATGAGGTTTTCTGTGCACTTTAAGACAGGTCGTCCTGTGCTGAGTTATGGGTGGGATGGGCAGGGCTTGTTTTCTATGTCTAAAAGCAGGGAAAACTATAATTGTTTTATTTGGTTATTCCATAGATATTATTAATTCCAGAAAAATACTGTTGAAACCTGGCAGGAAGGGAACTCAGACTCAAATTTCAATTTCCTCCTTATTGGGTAATTTTGAGATCTTACAGAACTGCTGCTCTGAGCAGGCTTTCACATGGCACATTTTACCCTATTTCAGTGACACTCTTTAGATGCCAGTACTTTCTTGTCACTTTCGTAGCACAAGTACATTCTTATTTATCAAAAAATCAAAATCATCTAAATGTGTCATAATTTCTAAGCAACTTCATCTATTGTCAGCTAATTTAGAGAGTCATTTTCTTTGCCATTTTCACCCATATAGAAGCCTGGGTGCCATGAATTTCAGAGTGAAAAATACAAATTCCAGATAAGAATTTGTAAAATATCTTTTTTCAGAATTTCACTTTTATCTTAATAACTGGGCTCCAGGAAGCATCTGAGCAGAACATCTCTTGGATTTTCAGATGTGCTGATATGAAATACTTTATTTTCCTGTACATAAAAAAAACACCACTGAGATAGTTCTCCAAATAATTTGTTTCTAGATGAGAACTAAGAGAAGCTTCAGCAGGAGCTCACCAGGACCATGGTGTTAGTAAAAGGAGAAAGAGTGCTCTGTCATACAACAGTGTAGTGCGTGTGTGAGGGGGGTGGAAAGAGACCTGACCACTGGAAACCTGAGGTTGATAACACATAGTCACTTCTGTGTATAAAACGTGGGAATTCCTGATAGTGTCAAGCTTCAGGAGTTAACTGCAGTATATGAACACCTAGTGTGCATAGTTGTTTAAATATAATATTCCTTGTGACAACCAAAATATGTTGTGGCTGGTGCCAATATTTTTGTTAATGAAATGTTCAGTGTCTCATTACAGTCTGATCAGAACTCCTAGTGTAATAAGCCAGGCCTAAAGCCATTTTATAGCTTACTGGCCTAATTGTATAACTTTTTTCTTTCAAAATGTTTTATTATAATACTTATGTCATTTCTTTCACTTAATATATGTCAATTGTCATAATAAAAAAATTAAATAATTTGATGTATTCGATATGATTTTGAAAACTTAAAAGTTTTGTGGAATATGGAAAACTAAGAATTTTCTATAGTAGGGTTCATTAAAGGTTAAAAATATTTGTCACCCAAAATAAATTATTTGCTTATTATCTAGAAATCAAAAACGCAAGTGTCCACTAGATATATACAGACATTAGGAAACTATTCTTGGCCTCTATATTTAGCCTCTAGCTAAATATTCTGCATGGCCCCATGGGGAGAACACTCCAGACTAGAGGTTAGCAGCCGTATGGCAAAGGTTTTCAGTTCATTTCTTGGGGTAGAGCAGTGAGGACCTAAAAAATTTAGTTCCCTTTAACTCCAGGCATGAATTCTTGGAAATGGCATAGTTGGGTATAGGCTGACTTGCCTGCCACTTGGGAGGAATATAATAGATCAACATATTCAAAATGGGATTAGACTGGATGACTTTTACTGGGCCTTCTAATCCTGAGTGATTGTCTCCCAATTTTGATTTGCTAGTTTTTCCTTGCTCTTGGGACATAGTGAAATTCAAACTGCTTGATTTAACAAACTTATTTGGACTTCTGATAGAAACTATTATTTAGGTAAAAATCTTTGAATCAAAATATCACTTAGTGGAGTGGAAGCTGGTCAGTGCTAGCAAGAAAATGACCAGTTACAATGCTTTTCAATGATGTGATATTTTCAAGGAAATCAGTTAAGAGATGACATTGTCATGGCAACCTCAAAAGTTCAAGGTCTTTGCTGGAGCTCAGAGTGGATCTAAAACAATGATATCAGCCCATATATCTTAGATTAATAGACCAAAAGGCGAAATGGAGTTCTTTTAAAAACTAAGAATTAGGGCTTGGCTCAGCAGTTAAGACACTTGCCTGTAAAGCCTAATGACCTGGGTTCAGTTCCCCATTACCCACGTGAAGTTCATTTGAAGTGGCTAGACACCCTTGTGTGTGCCCATCCTCCCTCCCTCTCTCTCTCTCTCTCTGCTTGCAAATAAATAAAATATAATAAATAAAATAAATAAAACATTGGGGAAAAACCAAGAATTGGTTAATTAAATGGTGAGTAGATGTAGAAATACAATCATGAAGCTATTTTAATGAAATTAAATGTTAGAACCCTTCTAGATGAGGGAAATCCTTTGTCATTTTGTGGCTGCATGAGCTCTAGCAGGTGGTTAAAGTCTAAATGAAAAAGAGAAACACAGGATGTAACCTAAGCATAGAAAATTAGCTTTGCACATATAATTATGTCCAAAAGGACAAGTTAACTAGGAATCTATGAGTTCGTGGTATAAGCCACCAAGCTTATCAGTCCTGTTCTTATCAGGGCCATTTTATGCATCAAGCTCTAGCCTGTCTCCAAAGAGGAGGTATCTTTCTTTCTGAAGCAACCCTTCTTGTTTCCTTTACCGGGTAGCTTTCCAGCTATTACCTCCTTTGGGTCTCTCCCATCACAATTCTCTTTCTCTGACCCTTCTATACTTATTCCTGTCTCTACAAAGCTCCCCTTGGTTGGGGGAAGATTGGTACGGTTGCTGGTTCAAACTCAATTTTTTTTCATTTGATTTCTAATGTCTAAAACATTAATATGCATGTGTGAAAATGGAAGATACTAAAACTTCTTAAAGATTGTAGAAATGTTAAACTGTATTTGGTTTAAGAGGCTTCTTGGCAACAACTGAACTCCATCATTGGAAAGCAACCCCTTGTAGAAAGCAGAAACTTATAACAGGGGAGTAATTCCTCCCTCTTCCACATTTTTGTGTTGAATGTCTATTTTGTTGATTCTTTGCTAATGGGCACCAGGACCTCACAAAACAAAACAGTTTTTATTCTGCCATTTGGGGCCAAAAAGCTAGAGGAAGAACTTAGAACATTCATTAAGGTTAGCAATTCTGATCTAGCAAGAATAGATTCATTAGCTGCGGATGATATCACAAATCTGTAATCCCAGCACTGGGGAGGCAGAGGTAGAAGGATCCCTGTGAGTTTGAGGCCACCCTGAGACTACAGAGTGAGTTCCAGGTCAGCCTGGGTTAGAGAGACCCAACCTCAAAAAATGGAAAATAAATGAATTCTCCACCATAGAGAAATGAATTTGTATCTACTCAAGCTTGTAAACTGGAAATTTAGAAATCCTTAGTCATCCCTCTTCCTGTCAATCCATCTTCCAACTATGAGAGTTTTACCTTTCAAGAACTCTGGAATTGGGGAGATGGCTCAGCAGTTAAAGGCTCTTGTTTACAAAGCATGACAGCCTGGGTTCAATTCCCAGGTATCATCACATGACATTAAATTCACAAAGTGGTACATGCGTCTGGAGTTCATTTGAGTGTCAGGAGGCCCTGGCATGCCCATAATCTCCCTCAAGTAAATACTTAAAATTATATATATATATAATATATTTAAACATTTATTTAACGAGAGTGGAAGACTGCAGCTCCCTCACCTCTAAAGGGTTCCTAATCAGAACTTGTCCCTCTCTTGCCCCTCCCTCAGTCTCACCACCAACCAACCAACGAATCCAGCATAAAATCCCACCACTGTCCAGTTGAGAAGACACCAAGAGGGGAAAAGCAAAACACTGCACACATCCTAGTCAAGAAAATTAGAAACTGGAGACGGACTGGCTTGAATTCCACCAGGTCTCTCATGAGCCAGACTCTCGGGTCATCTGTGAAATTTGGTCAGTGATAGCCAATTGTTCACACTTTTGTCATAAAGAAGAAATGAAGGCCAGCATGGTGGTACACACCTGTAATAAAACCAGCGCTGCAGAGTGCAATGCTGTAAGTGGATTGTGAGTTCAAGGCCAGCCTGGGCTGCAGAGTGAGACTCTGAACTAGTAATAAAATAAGCATAAGAAAACAATCCAGGTAAAGCGCTTACACCGACCCTTGGTTAACTTGACTTCGCGGCTCTCTTTCCACTTTCGTGCCTAAGGAGCAAGAGATCCAGCGGGCTGTCGTCGCCAGGCTCACGTGGACTCTCAGGGTGGCCTCGAACTCGCGGCGCTCCTCCAGCCTCTGTGATCTCTGCCGTGTCACGTGACGGCCGCAGACCTCCGAACGGCTTTCCTAGAACGTCCCGTCTCTATGGTCACGGCTCTCCGAGGCCGGGGCCGAGGACGTTGTTCTTCCGGGGTGGTTACCACTGCTTCCGGGTCGCGCCGCCACCCATCGTGGCCGCGTCCAGCTCTCTCCCATCCTCCTGCCATGAGCTTCCTCAAAAGCTTCCCGCCGCCCGGGCCGGCGGACGGGCTCCGGCAGCAGCAGCCGGACACCGAGGCCGTGCTGAACGGGAAGGGCCTGGGCACCGGCACGCTTTACATCGCCGAGAGGTGGGTAGGGGCCGCGGGCGGGCGGGCGGACGAAAGGAAGGAACCTGCCCGGGAGGAATCCCGACCCTCGGGGCTCCCCGAGGAGGCCGACCGTGACGCAGACTCGTATCCCCGCATCGAAAACGTTCCTGCGCCTGCGCCGTGTCTGCCGTCTTCCCGTCCCACCGTCTATCGATGGTGACTGTCCGCCATCACCCCCACAGTCCCCGGGCATGACACCGAAAGCCGAGGTCTCGGGTGCTAAAACCTGGGCCCGGAAAGGGCCGCGAACGCTCGGTTTGGAGAGACGTTTGAACACCGGGCAAAGCATGAGTTTTATTTTTTTTAATTTATTGTCCATAATGAGTTACAACATTTAGTGGGCAAACAATGAGTTGTTATCCCCAATTCCCCGCTGCCCTCCCCTCCCCCCTCCACTGGATCACCTCCTCCATGGGTCGTCTGGATCAGTCCTTGTGACAGGGGACCATGGATAGCCTAGTATTCAGCCAGGTTCTCCTGGCCACAAAGCATGAGTTTTGTCTGAACCCGGCCATAAAAATGCAGAGGAGGCTGGAGAGATGGCTCAGCGGTTAAGGCACTCGCCTCCGGTGCCCAAGGCCCCGGGTTCAGTTCCCTAGGACCCACATGAGCCAGACCCACTAGGTGGTGGTCCTGTGCAGGTAAAAGAGATCTTGAATTTGAATTGGCTTATTTGGTTTAAAGTTAATTTTGAAATGAATGCAAAAAGGTAACAAGTTCAAATTACCTATTTTTCACTTATACACTTTACCAGTTTAAATTACTTATCTTGTCCTGTTTTTTAACCTTGTGCCAGGAGTAAATTAAAAAAATCATTGCAATTGTGCATTAAGTATCAGGGTTTAGCAAAATAATTTTCTTTTTCAAAAAAATTTTTATTGAGAGAGAGAGAATGAATGGGCTTACCAGGACCTCTCGCCATTGCAAATGAACTCCAGATAGATGTGTTACTTTTTTTAAAAATATTTTATTTATTCATTTTCAAGCAGAGAGAGAGAGAGCGAGAGAGCGCACCAGGGCCACCACCTTGTGGGTCTCTGGCTTATGTGGGTACTGGGGAATTGAACCGGGGTCCTTAGGCACTGGAGGCAAGTGTCTTAACCGCTGAGCCATCTCTCCAGCCCTAGATGTGTTACTTTTTATGGCAAGCTTTGCATGGGTAGTGGAGAATCGAACCTGGGCTGTCAGGTCAGGCTTTGCAAGCGAGCACCTTTAACTGCTGAGCCATCTCCCCAGCCTGCAAAACAATTTTTGATGTATTTACTGCCTTTCTAATTCTTGTCTTTGCTTTTGCGACTTGTAGAATTATTTTATTTATTTATTTATTTATTTTTATTTTATTTTTTATTGTCCATAATGAGTTACATTATTTAATGGGCAAACAATGAGTTGTTATTCCCAGTTCCCCAATACCCCTCTTTCCCCATCCCCAATCAGATGGATATCCTTCTCCGTGGGCAATCTGGATCAGTCCCTGGGGCTGGGGACCATGGATAGCCCAGGAGTCAGCCCGGTTCCGTTAGACCTAGTATGTTGTTTCTAAGGCGGGCCGTGTCTCTTGATAGAGCCTTAGTGGGGGTGAATAATCTTTATTTTAAAAAAGTTTCTTCAAACATAATGCTATTATTTATTTATTTATTTATTTTAGAACTGGTTATATTGTGGTTTTGGAAGGCTTTTCTTCTAGAACACTTGAGAAGAAACTTTTTAAGCAAATCAGAACTTGGTCTGGGGAGATGCCTCATTGAGCGAAGTGCTTGCTGTGAAGTGTGAGAACTGGGGTTGTCCTTAGCACCCACATAAGAAACCTTGAGGATGTGCTGGCTGCCTGTCATCCCAGGGGTGAGAGGTGGAGCAGCCCAGTGTGAGACCCAACCTCAGCAAACTGGAGAGGAGAGGAAAGGGATGAAGAAAGACACCTGAGGTCAGTGTGTGGCCCATATATGCACACTCAGGTGTGTAAGTGCCCATATACACATACAGCCCCACCCCCACTCAGAGTTTCATGGGAAATGCCGTGTTTGAGACAGCTTGCTGGCAGCAGTAAGAAACCACAGAGCAATTACCTGCTTTGAACCAAAGGCCATGATTTGATCAGCATGTTTACGTTGATGCAGGTTTTCCATCTCCCATTGGAGTCGTTAAAGTTCTGTGGCTCTGGATATTTGAAATTATTTGGGCATTTGCGTCTGGAATGTTCTTCTAAATTGTAATCATGTCAGGAGATTTTGGAGGTGAGATAGAAGCGGTTTATTTGCTTTAAAATATGATTCAGCAAGGTTTTTCCAGTGATCACTAAGCGCATCCCCACATTAAGAAGCAGTAGGCCAGGAGGGCGCTTGCAGTGCACACTAATCACATGGTGAAATCTGTGCTCTGGCAACCAGTGGGGATGAGTCATTCTGGGATATAATTCCTAGAGCTTTATCACTTTGCTCTTCAAGGCTTTCCACTTTTAAGTCTCCCATATATATATATATATATATATATATATATATATATATATATATATTTGTTTCCCCTGCCTCTCTTTCTCTCACTCTAGCCCAGGCTGACCTGGCACTCACTCCGTAGTCCCAGGCTAGCCTTGACCTCATAGCAGTCCTACTTCTGCCTCCCGAGTGCTGGGATTAAAGGTGTGCACCACCACGCCCATGTTTTCTTTTTTAAATAAGCCTGATGGATAAAAAAATTTTCCAAATAACAGTGTGTGGTTTTTTGCTTCTGTGATGTATGCAGCATATGTACACAGGTGTTTGTGTCCCATGCACATATATGTGCAGAAGCCCTCTATTGGTCATCCATGTGTTTCTATGAGATGGAGTCTCACACTGAATCCTTAGCTGCCATGTTTTGGTTTAGCTCCCCCTCCTACCATTAGACTAGCTGACCAGCCAGCTGTGATTACAGTTGTGCATGGCCATACCCAGCTGTTTACTAACCCTAACCCTCATGTTTGTGGCAAGCATTCTTAGCTCCTGAGCGGTCTCCCTGGCTCCTGCTTTTTTTTTTCAAGTATATGATTAAGTGATTTTTACTGTTTTCAGAGTTGTACATTTATAACCACAAGCTAATATTTTGCCTTTGTTTTTGATAAGTGAGGGTTGTATGTTATGCACTTGTATAATACTGCTAAACATTGATTTCCTAGGGGGGCTGAAGTGTAGAATTCAGCCTCCTCTTGCACTGGCCATGAGTAATTTCATAATGCCATACTGTCATTGTTCCTCCCCAAAGGAGTTCTTAGTTCTTCAGTTGTCTGGTTGGTTGGTTGAGACAGGATCTCACTGTATAGCCCAGGATAGCCTGAAACTCTTTGTAGCAAAGGCTGGCCTCAAACTCAGCAGTCCTCCTGCCCCAGCTTCCAGAGTACTGGGGTTAAGGCATGAGCCACCACACCTGGCTTGTTAAAAAGTTGTATAAGGAGGGTGCAGCAATACTTGGAGCTCCAGGAATAAGCAAGAGAATTAAGAGTTTATGGCTGGCCCAGGCTACACAGAAGTTTGAGGCCATTGTGGGCTAAATCAGGAGGCCTTGTCTCAGGGAGGGGAGGAGGGAGAAAAAGGGGTAGAGAGAGGGAAAGAAAAGGCAAAGGGAGAAACTGGACTGCTGTTTCATCACTGATGTTTACCACTGAGCTCCACCCCCAGCCAAACTGCTTTATCAGCATGCTTCACAGAATCTACAACACACCTACCTAAAGTGATTTGCTGGCTTTCACGGTGCCCACATCACCACAGTCACTTGAGAGCAGTAAGAAGCTGATGCCCATTAGCAGCCATGCCCTGTTCCTTCCAGCTCTGGGTTAACACCACACTCATGAGTTCATTGACATTTTTGTGGTTTCTTCAGGATCCTGCCCAAGTAACTTTGTGTTTTTGGCTTTGTTTTTTGTTGTTTTGTTACTGGAGATAGGGTTTCACTCTAGCCCAGGCTGACCTGGAATTCACTGTTGTAGTCTCAGGGTGGCCTCGAACTCAGGAACCTCTGCCTCCCAAGTGCTGGAATTAAAGGCATGCGCTACCACACCCAGCGTCCGAGCATCTTTTTGCTCACCTTTTTTCCTGCTAGGGTTTAGTTTCATATAAGTGAAGTGTTGCCAAAAAAATTAGACTGTGCCTATCAGAACTGAACATGCTGATTTTGGTGATGCTTTCTTTGTTAGACCAGTAAAATATTTGTGTTTGACCACTTTTGAGGGAAAAGTAGTTCTGGGTATCTGTGGCTTTTTCTTAAAGCTGGCAATAAATGGAAAATATAGTTTGTCTCTCAAGGTAATTATTTTTGACTTGGGATTATAATTATAGCTATTTCATGTGTATGTTGTTATAATGTAAAACATGGATAAGTTGGTAGTTAGCAATTACCTATTGCATCAAGTAGCAGGGTATATGTATAGTTCATTACCACCAAGTTAAGTGCTGTTTGAGTCTTACTTAGTGTAAGTACATTTTACAAGCAGGAGAGCTCCATGGGGACTGTAGTAGTTGAAATGAGATCTGGGGCTAGGGAGAAGGCTTAGTGAGTAAAGTGCCACACAAGCATGAGGACCTGAGTTCAGATCCTCAGAACCCATGTAAAGCCAGGCATTGTGGCTTGGGCCTTAATTGTAGCTCTGGGGAGGTGGAAACGGAATCTCTGAGGATGACTGGCTAGCCAGTCTAACTGAATCAGTGTGCTCTAAGTTCGGTGAGAGACTCTGTCTTAATGAATAAAAGTGAGGAGCAATCGAGGAAGATACTGGAAGTCTACCTCTAGCCTCTACATACCACACATGCCAAAAGAAGGAAGGAACAAAGGAAGGGAAAAAGGAAAGAAAAAGAAATGTCTAATGGAGTTGCTGATCTAAACGGATGAGAAAGATTTATAAAGCAAAGAGGGCATGTGAAGACATTTCAAATAAAACTAAGCATAAAAGACATATGTTGCAGTCAGCTTTCTCATTGCTAGCACAAAAACCCAGACAAAAGCAGCTTGTGAAGGAAAGGGTTTTATCTCTTATTTTTTATTGGCTTACAGAATCAAAGGGAAGCTCCATGATGGCAGGGAAAAGAATGGCATGAGCAGAGGCTGGACATCACCTTCTGGTCATTATCAGATGGACAACAGCAACTAGAGAGTGTGCCAAACACTGGCAAGGGGAAGCTGGCTGTAACACCCACAAGCCCGCCCCTAGCAACATACCTCCAACAAAGTTCCAATTCTAAAATTGCCATGAGCTGGGGAGCAAGCATTCAGAACACTTAAGTTTATGGGGAACACTTGTATCAAACTACCACAGCATAGAAACACACAAATGACCTGGGAAACTTGCCTTTCAAATCTTTTTATAAAACTAAAGGAAAAGAAACTTTAACAGAATTGATTTAAAAGGAAATTCAGTTCCTGGTGCTAAATATTTATACTGCCTAGGCTGAACCTTTATAAACGTAACAGCATTTGAATTGGAATTTTATTCCTAAAAATGATCTACCAAAAATGTGTTTTTCAGCCGCCTGTCCTGGTTAGATGGTTCTGGGCTAGGATTCTCACTGGAGTACCCCATCATTAGCTTACACGCAGTCTCCAGGGACCCAAGCGCCTATCCACGTGAGCATTTGTATGTTATGGTGAATGCCAAATTTGGAGGTAGGTATGGTATATTCAGCTTTTGCTTCCTTTGATAATAAAGTATCTTTTAGAAAACAATATTTATTTCATTAGTTTTGAGATGGACTTGTAAATGTTACTCAGGTTGACCCTGAACTCCTGGGCTTGAGTTACTGTCCTACCTCATCTCCCAAGTATCTGGGGCTGTAAGGCATATACCACCTTGCCTGCCTAAAATCCAGTCATTGATGAGTTCAAACATTGACCACTTTGGATAGTAGTATGTTAAGGGAAATTAATTAAGCATGTAAGATAATTTGGGCACTTGGTTTCTTATAGTGGAAATTTATGTGTGTCTGCCTTTTTTTTTTTTCTATATATTTGCATTTAGAAGTAAAGTTTCAAGGAATCCAGGGAAGCTGTTTCCTTATAACATAGTGGGTTGCTTTTTTCTGAACTCATATATAACAAATAATCCCATGGGTTTGCCTCTGACACCTTCAAATTATGAGGTTTTGGTAACAATCATTTTTTTTTCTTTTTTTTTTTCTTTTCTCTTTTTTTTCCTTTTTTTTTTCTTTTTTGTTTCTTTCAACAATCATTTATATTTAGTTGTGAACACTAATTTTTTGAGCTTTGGCAAGTCCTGACTTATTAAGTGGTAATGACTGATTTAGCTATCTAAAATATTCTTGGAGCTGGAGAGATGGCTTAACCATTATAGCAATTTGCTTGCACAGCCTGACAGCCTGTGTTCAATTCCCCATTACCCATATAAACCCAGATGCACAAAGTGGCACATTCACCTGGAGTTTGCTGCAGTGGGAGGCCCTGGCACACCCATATTCATATTCTCTCTTCCCTCCTCTCTTTCCTTCTCTCCTTCATTGTCCATCTCTCCCTCATTCTCAAATTAAGTAAAAATGAAAAATGAAGATATTATTATATTTCAAACTCTTGCCACTGAGAAGGGCTCAAAGATAATAATCTAGTTAAATTTGAAAAAGAGGATAAGGAAAATTAAGTCTTCCTAGTGAGGTATCAGACACAAAATCACTCATCATCTGTACCGCTTACTTTTACATTGTTATGATCAAAACACCTGGCAGAAACAAAGAAGGAAAAGTTCATTTACTCACAATTTCAGAGATATTTCAGTCCATTCTGGCAGAGAGGACATGATGGCAAGAGTGCAGAGCAGTGGATGCCCACATGCTGGTGTTTTGATGTCTTAGGGTCAATTTAAATATTTAATTGATGTATTCTTTTCAATATGAAATGATTCAAGCATGTAGAAAAGTATATAATAATCAAATTTTCTATTTATACCCAGCATAAATTCTAATATTTCTCATAATTACTGTAAATCTCTAATGGAAACTACTACCAGTAAAACCTGGCTTTTAAAAAATATTTATTTATTTGAGAAAGAGAGTGAATATAGCCCGCCAGGACCTCTTCCTGTCATGTATAAACTCCAGGAGAATGTGCTACTTTGTGCATCTGGCTTTACATGAGTACTGAGGAATCAAACTCAAGTCAGCAGGCTTTGTAGGCAAGTGCTTTTAACTGCCCAGCCATCTGCCTAACCCCTAAAGCCTGTTTTACATGGCTGTCCATGTCATCCCCTACTCTCTTACTTAGTATTAGGAAGGTAATTTGTGTCCTTCCTGTCTGCTTTTATCTAGGTATGTATTTGCTCATGATCAATATAATGATTTTGTCTTTAATTTTTTAATGCAAAGTGGCATAATAAATTCTGCAACTAGCTTTTTCATTTAGTTTCTTTTTTAAATGCATCCATGTTGATATATATTTAAAACTATTGGTTCATTGTTTTCCAGTCATGGGACTTGAACCCTGGCCCTCATGTGTGCAAAACAAGTACTCTAACCACTGAAACCTAGATCTAATTATCTCTGAACATTTCAATTTTTATCTATAAGCTTCATTGCCAGGGGCTTTAATTTTCTAATTCTCTAAGTTGCTGGTATATCTTAGGAGGGATTTACAGGTACTTAACCCCAGAGTTTTTTTTAGTTCTGAAAAATAAATAAAAATTGAATTGCAATATTTAGATATATCAATAAATTTTCTTTCAGAAATACTCTTGTTTAATTTTTTTAAGTGTATGTGTTTGAGAGAGTGTCCTACCCATTGCCCAGGCTTGCTTTGAAGTTGAGTCTTCCTGCTACTGTATGTCAAGTGCAAGGATTTCATGCATACATTGCCACACCCAGATCTAGCATCTTGTTTTTAAAATGTCAAGTAAATATTGTTATGAAGTTATTTTTATTCTTTTATAGAAGAATCAAGAGAATCTCTTTCTGATGAAGATGAGGAAGACAGTGATGATGATGTGGAACCTATTACGGAATTTAGATTTGTGCCTAGTGATAAGTCAGCTTGTGAGTGTTTCTGTAACATTGATTTTTTTCCCTTTGTCATTGATCCACACACCTCTCATCTTAGCATCTGTAGACTGGATACCTATTAATGTGAAAGGTTGTGACTATGGTGGGAATGTTGTCGACACCATGACACTTCCTTCATTTGTGAGTGGAGGACTTTGATTGGTTATTGACTGAGTCTCACCTGTTAGAAGCAGTTCCAAAGTGGAAAAAATCCAGAATTATTGGAAAGTGTTCTGTCAGCTCAGAAGACCTTTACCCTGATCAGTGACCAAGGAATCTGGTGCTTTTTCTTTAAAAAAAAAAAAAAAATCCAACTATCTATGAAGAAATCTCAGTAAGATCTTTATGACTTGTCTGTTGCCTCAGGCACTTTTGGGATCAATCAAGCCTTTGAGGATCAATCTTATTTGAATTTAGCACATTTTATAAATATTGTTAACCCTAGTATACCCCTTGTCTACCCATTAAATTTATTTGCACTGATTCTTTTATTATAAAATTTGATTGCGCTCTGAAAAATAGTAATAGTTATAATGTAATGTTCTTGCACAGTGGAGGCGATGTTCACTGCAATGTGTGAGTGCCAGGCCTTGCACCCCGACCCGGAGGACTCGGACTCGGATGACTATGGTGGAGAAGAGTATGATGTGGAAGCTCACGGTTAGTGAAATAAAGCTGAGTAGTGGTTGAGTGCTCTTTTTCGTGCTAAGGGCAGGGGCTTATAAAGCTTTTTGTATCTCCATAAATAACCAGTATGAGTGTAAAAAAAAAAGAATGACTACAGTGGCATCATTTGTGTCTAGGCCCTTTCAGCAGACAACTTGGGTAAGTGAACTTTAAATGGACTTCACAAATTTGAAGGAAAAAATAAGTTACTGGGGATGTGGTGGAGAATATTGATAAATAGAAACAAACTGGAGGAAAGAAAGTAGTAGATAGAAAGTGGGAAGCCAGGAATGTCTTTTAGGCTGAGGTAGTTACCGTCAGGGAACGGGCTGCCTCTAGTACTTGAGAAGGCTATTCATACTTATCTTTTATTGGCTTTTCAAGGTAGGGTTTCACTCTACTCCAGGCTGACCTGGAATTCACTATGTAGTCTCAGGGTGGCCTCAAACTCATGGTGATCCTCCTACCTCTGCCTCCCGAGTACTGGATTAAAGACGTGCGCCACCACACCCGGCTTATACTTATGTTTAGTCAACATATTTCTTCAAATAGCTTAATACTTACATCATTTCCTTTTCTTCCTAGAACCATACTTAATTTATCTAATAATATTTCTTGTTCATGCTGTTCTCCTTGCTTTTCCCCACCGGTTTTATGCACACCAAGCTAGGTATTTAAAGTCCTTTCTTCCATATGTACACAGTTTCTGGCCTGAGACATACTCATTTCTGGGATTCACATGCATAACAGTGTTTCATCTTTCTGAGATTTTTTTTTGGGGGGGGCAGTTTCGAGGTAGAGTCTCGCTCTAGTCCAGGTTGACCTGGAATTCACTATGTAGTCTCAGGGTGGCCTTGAACTCATGACAATCCTCCTACCTCTGCCTCCCGAGTGCTGGGGTTAAAGGTGTGCACCACCATACCCGGCCTTCTGAGATTTTTTTTTTTTAATTAAGAAAAGTGAAAAAAAGTTTTAGTTTACTCACTTATTTCATGCTAGAAGAAAAGTTTTCATGAAAAACACTGAAGAGGTAATTTTTTAATCCAGATTTCACAAACTCATGGTGCAGAGTAGGTCCCACAGCTTCCTCTAGTTATACACTGCTTTTCACTGCTTATTGGCTGCCTGTGAAATTTTTATTGAAATAACTCAAAATGTTTCTACAATACTAGTCATATCCACCCATGCTGTTCTGACCACTATAGCCTGCCCAATAACAGCCACTCACTGACTGGCTCTCCAAAACACTATAAGTGGCCTGGGCTGCTGACACACCCATGCCCTGCATCACCTGGCTGCTGTAAGCCCCTCTTTCTGAGATTTTTGAGTATCTTAATGTTTTGGCCTTTTTGTATTTTCAGAATTTTTATATATATATATATTTATTTGCAAGCAGAGAAAAAGAGAGAATGGGTGCACCGGGTCCTCCAGCCTCTGCAAATGAACATGCAGATGCATGTGCCTCTTTGTGCATCTAGCTTTAAGTGGTTACTGGGGAATCAAACCTGGATCGTTAGGCTTTGCAGGCAAGCACCTTTTCCTTTTAGTCCCTGGACATGTCGCTCTGAGAATTTCTGTTTATTAGTTCATTATCTCTTGGAATTCTTTCTCATCCTTGAGGGTACAAGTGTTTTCTTTGTATCTGTAACAATGCCTTGTTAATAAATGTTGGAAGTATTTTCCTGGAAGCCTGTATGTATATCTTCAGCAAATGCATTATTACCCATTTTTGTTTTTTTCCAGTTGTTGTGTAAGAGCTTAAAAGCTTTCTGTTTGTTTAGAACAAGGACAAGGGGATATCCCTACATTTTATACCTATGAAGAAGGACTATCCCACTTAACAGCAGAAGGGCAAGCCACACTGGAGAGATTGGAAGGACTGCTTTCTCAGTCTGTGAGCAGCCAGTATAATATGGCTGGAGTCCGGACAGAAGATTCAGTAAGAGATTATGAAGGTGAGTGTTCTGCTCTTAGTTCTTTACTTTTAGAAACTTGAAACAGGGAAATTTCAGGGTAATTCTTCATAGTGTAGGAAGCAAATGTAGAATTACCTAGAATGGGTGTGCTTTTATTGCCTTGCTCCCCCCCCACCCCCAAAAAAATACATATGTGTACACACACATATGCCTTTAATCACAGCACTTGGAAGGCAGAGGAAGGAGGATTGCCATGAGTTCAAGGCCAGCGTGGGGACTATAAAGTGAGTTGCAGATCAGCCCAGGCTAGAGTGAGACCCTACCTTGGGGGAGAAAATAATAATAATAGTCAATGTTCATGGTCAGATTTTTTTTTCTTTCTTTTTCTTTCCTGTGTTTGTGTTTGTAGTGTTGGGAATTGAACACATGGTAGGCAGGTGGTCTACCACTGAATCACCCCAAATATTTTTACAATTCTCAAAGAAGAAATGAAGGAAGGAAAAATCAAGTATAATTCTGAGATATACTGGCTTAATTTTATAGCAAATCTCTGTTGGCCTGATTGGGCTAACATAACAAAGGACCTGACTCTAGGAGCTAGAAGTCCAGGGTGTGTTCTCTGAGGGCTATGAGGGAAGGATCTGTCCTGAGCCCCTTTCCTTGCCTTGTGACTGTTCCCCTGTCTCTTCACATCATCATCCCTCTGTCTACACCAGGTCCAAGTTCCCCCCATCCATTAGTCACAGTTCTCCCTATAAATGCCCCTAATAGTGTATGGGACACATGTACATGGCAAGGGAATAGCCCTACATTTCATAGCTAGCTGTTACTATATTGTTTTCATTTAACATCTACTAAGTTGGACAATCCTTCATCCCTATAAAATATAGGGATGACCGTGTGTGTGTGTCTGTGTGTGTGTGTCTGTCTGTCTGTCTGACTGACTGTCAGTCTTATGTTTCTGAAGTCTGGTGAATCCAGGCTGAAGAAGTATGAATTGGGTGAGGAAGTAAAGCAAGCAGCTGTAGACAATTCTTTCCAGAGAGCTGTTTTTCTTTTCCCCATCTCCATTACCTTTTCAGTGGGATAAGAAAAAGGGAAATGCATTCAATTTTGCTTATTTTTTCCCCAAGCTATGTTACAGACTTTGAGTGTGTAACCGCATGCCTCGTATAATGTCTTAACTGTAAACATTCAGCACAGAGCTATGAAGAGTGTGAATGGCTGTTGCTTGATACATTGGAAAATTCCTACCAGCCAGCCATGTGGGCCTAATCCCAGCTACAGTGAGAGTTTGAGGCCAGCTGGGGCTATACAGCAATACCCTGTCAAAGAAGAGTGGGAGGGAGCCGGGCGTGGTGGTGCACACCTTTAATCCCAGCATTTAGGAGGATTGTTGTGAGTTCAAGGCCTCGATGAGACTGCATAGTGAATTCCAGGTTGGCCTGGACTAGAGCGAGACCCTACCTCGAAAAACCAAAAAAAAAAAAAAAAAAAAAAAGAAGAGTGGGAGGGAAAAGGAAATTTTTACTAGGGATTTTTTTGTGTGTGTTGATGTTGAGAATTTACAAAGTAAATGCTGAATGTATGAACCAATTTTAAACTTGACCTAAATCCATACATGTTCCTTTCTCAGTCTCTTTCTGGATACTTTAATTTCAAAATCAAGAAGGGGAGGGGAGGAGCAAAGAAATAAACAAAAATAATCTAGCCGGGCGGTAGCTGCTTATGGTGATGCATACCTGTAATTCAGCACTGGGAAGGCTAAAGCAAGATGATCAGAAGCTCAAGGCCAGCCTGGGCTACATGAGACCCTCTTGACAGAACAAAAGACAATTCAGTTCTTACCAGTAGAGGGCACCAGCTTCCTTGTCTAATCTTAATCTGTCTGAAGGGCTCTGAGTGCTCAGCGATTCCTTTTCTGTTCAGATGGCATGGAGGTAGACAGCACACCAGCAGTTGCTGGGCAGTTTGAAGATGCAGATGTTGATCACTGAGAACGGTTTATGCTGCTATAAGGTGAGTATCTTATTCTTTCCTTAGTCACAAACATAATCATAGGAAGTGATGAATTTTTATTTTTATAATTCAGGAGAACTCTATAAGGTTAGCAGTTTAAAAATATTGCCTATCTCTGAAGTTACTGAAAATTATTTTTTACCTTAAGGAATCGGAATCAGAATCTGCAAACATGATGTTCATTTAACATCTGCTGTACATTTTAACAAACGCTAAGTGGTACACTAGAAATTGAAAGTAGAAAATTGAAAAAGACATGTGAATGAGGAGATTAGTGGCTGATGGTAGTTAGCTACTTGTTGGGAAAGACCTCCCTGCTGACTCAGGCAGGAGTAGGGCCCGAGAGTGTGTCCTGGTCTGCCCTCGTGTCACCTCTTCTCACTTGAAGCAGTGGAGACGTGCTCATGATGTGCTGCAGCTCGCTGCTTTTCCATTCAGGGAGGAAGTAGAAGAAACTCCAGACGGGATTTAAGCCACTGACAGTAATGTTATATTGGCTTCCTGGGACAACAGGGAACCGAGGCCCTGAATACCTTAAGGCTGATTTGCCTAACCATGTGCAGTCATTCAAAAGCCATCTTTTTTCCAAGCAGCTTACTGTCTGCTCTTCATAGCTGATAAAAATTCTCTGCCAGTTTTCTCTCCTTACACATTCTAGTCAGCTTTGCTTTATGTTGTCCCTGCCCCTGAGTATGTGCTACTTGGTGTCATTTTTGTGGTTGTTTTAGAAGGGGGTATTATGTATCCCATGCTAGACTGGAACTCACTGTGTAGCCAAGGATGGCCTTGAACTTCTGATCCTCCTGCCTCTACCTCATGTGCTGGGATTCCAGGTGTGCACCACCACACCCAGTTTACTATGTTACTGTGAGAAACATATTGTTAGCTTAGTTAACCTGTGCATTGTGTCAGTAATTAAAGGTCATGTAGCCATTTATACAGAAGGAGGGCTTAAACCCCTATGGGTCCTTACTTTACCAACTACGAAATTTCCTTATTAAATTGTCAGCCCTCTTTTCCTCCCTGTAAGAGCATTGTCTTCTTGAATGCAGCTGTCTTCCCTCCAGGTCCTTTTTCTTTATTAAAGCATGGCAAGATGTCTATCTTGATTTGACCTCTTACCACCATCAATCATCCAATTAGGTAGGGGGCGTGCTATCACTATTCTCTGCTCTGGTAGATATTTTGGGGCAGGGGGGTGTGGCTTGATGGTAGAGCACTTGCCTGGTATGCTCCAAGCCCTGTGTTCAATCCTCTGAAGAAGAAGAAAGGCCGGGGGGGGGGGGGGGGATGATTGTTTTTTTCTGGTATAAATTTCAGTCCTGGGTCTTAAGTGACATTTTCTGTAGTTGAAAAATTTAACTCCTCTACTTCTGTTCCATTTTATGTTGGAAGCCTTTTAAAATTCCAGCCTCTCCAAATTACTGCTGCTGTGACTCTATAATTGATGTGGTCCATGGATTATGATCCTAGATCTGTTTTCCTCTCATGTCCTGTTAGTAGAACTGGCAGAGAGAGAAAAATCCTCAGAGTTCTGTGATTTTTCTCTTTTCATAAATCTTAGTTTCACTTTTTTTTCCCTAATCACTGATGCTGTTAATTTTCAGCTCTCACAGTTCCAGCTGCCACTAACTTTATTATTTTTTTGCTTCATGGAAACCTTCTGGTACCAGTAACTCATCTTCCCTTGGTTGTCATCACAGTCTTTATGGCATGTTGATTTTTCAGTTCAGTGACAGTCTTTAGTAACTTTTATTGCACTGGATGACAAATTTTGGTATCATCTGGCTTGTGTATATTTCTTTTTGAAAAATAAACTATTCAGAGAACATCAACCATTCTGTTAATAATCATCATGAGAAACTCACTTGGCCTATTACTTACACAAATGGGGTGTTGCTGTAATTCCTGGCAAGAGTTCTTAGGATTCTTTGTAATTGTGCAATAATCATAAAATAGGCAGAAGTTTTCTGATTAGCTGATGGTTTGCTTTCTGTTCACTTTAATGTTCTCTGCTTAGAGGCAAAGAAACTGTATTCATGAAACTTATTCATGTTCTTCATCTAAGGAGTTGACCTGATTTTCAAACAATTTTTAATTATTTAAATTGTATGTGCTTTTAAAAGACAAACGAGGAATACAGTGTTTAGCAGCCATTACTAATTTAAAAATAATGGAACCACTCAATGCCTGTGATGGGGTGAAGAGGAAGGCACAGGAATGGTAGAATCACACTGGCTGTGTGTGTTTGGAGCAGGCATGGATTTCTCTAGTCGCCAGTCACCTCATCTGTAAAGCAGAGATGACAAGAACTGTCTAGCAGGGTTGGTGCAAGGACTGAAATATATCTAAGTCCCTTGGTACTCTTCAATAAATATTGAAATAAAAATAAATAAAAATTCAATAAATAATGGTTATTGTTAATACTACAAACATATTTTTTGTCTTTCAGATTCTGCTGGTAACTGTAGGAGAGAACTTGGTGCCTCTTCCACTTGGGAGTAGGGTTGATGAAAGGCTTTTTTCCTCCTTCCAAATTCACATAAACCAGTTCTTTCTCAAGACAAACTACACTGAGACAGCAGGTTTTTACCAGCAGAAAAACTATGACCTTTATTAACAAAGGTGAAGAATTAAACCAAGGGGTATTTATAGTTTATCATTTACCCCCAAACTTCCCAAGTCTAGGTGTTCTTTATGTAGGTCTTTAATTCCTGCCTTCAATGTATATCTGTCTGCTGGCAGGCCTACATGGTGAGATGCACAGGAGCTTGGGGTATGGGTATCCTTTGGGGTGGGAAGGAGGGAAGAGGCTATAGCTCAGATGCCTCTCTGCAGCCTAAGAACCCCTTACCCCAAAGAGAAAAGGAAGAGATCTCAGACATCAACTCATGTCATTTGTCCACAGAGGTAAGGGTCAGATTGATGAATTCAGGCCCTGGGGAAATCCCAACCACACAGCCACCCTAGCACAAGTGCTTCCAGCTCCTCCTGCTCCCTCTGCCTGTTATGCTTTGATGGTCTCCCAGGTTAGACCCTTGAGTGTCCACCCTCTTAAGTTTTCTGTTACAGAACAAGAAATCTGATGAGTCTTCAAAGTACTCCAAATGATAATGTCTTGTCTTTGTAATAGTTTAACAAATAAATCTAGGTTTTCTATATTACTGTGTTCTTGTTCTTGATAGTGGGTTTGTTCAGTATTTTTGGGTTTTGTGTGTGTGTGTTTTTTTTTTTTTTTTTTTCTAAAAGATGTTGGCAAAAATAATCTTGCTGGCTATATTTTTGTTTGGAACATGAAATCAATAAAATGTATAGTGTCAGGCATGGTGGTATACTCCTTTAATCCCAGCGCTTGAGAGGTAAAGGTAGGAGGATTTCTGTGAGTTCAAGGCCAGCCTGGAACTACAATGTGAATTCCAGGTCAGTCTGGGCTAGAGTGAGACCCTACCTACCTACAAACAAACAAACAAAAATGTATAGTTAAGAGTTTCTCACAAGTTTCTTCAAAGGTAGGGCTTTAAAACATCTCAAGGCATTTGTGCTGCTTTTTCTTGAATCAAGAATAATTCCTTCTTCTTTAAATTTTTTACAATAAATTTATTTGCAAACAGTGGTTGAAGAGACAAAAAGAGAGAATGGGTATGCCGGGCCTCCAGCAGCTGCAAACTGACTCCAAGTGCATGTGCTTACTTTGCGCATCTGGTTTTACGTGGGTACTGGGGGAATCCAACCTGAGTCATTAGCAAGTGCCTCAGCTGCTAAGCCATCTCTTCAGCCCAGGAATAATTTCTTATACTTTAACAGCCCTTGACATTAAGCTGTTAGAAGGCTGGTTGTCTGATTGATACCTAGACTATATTCCTGGACTTCAGATACCTTTATATGGTCTTAAAAAGATTAAGTAAACGACTCAGCATCTGTCATTTTAGTTAATGACTGAGTTCTGGTTTGACACTCTCAGCCCAGTATTCTTTGGCTTCTTAGGTAAGAAAACTAATTTTGTTTTTCATTTTATTTTATTTGGTTTTTTAAGGAAGGGTCTCATGCTAGCCCAGGCTGACCTTAAACTCAGTTTACTCCTACCTCTGCTTCCTGAGTGCTGGGATTAAAGGGGTGCACAACACCCAGCCCTGGGTTCTTTATATGATACATTATAACTCCCTGTGAGTTACATATGCTTTTATTATCCCTCTTCATAGATGAGGAAACTGAGTTTAAGTCTATATTCCAAAACAACACAGCTGCAAGGAAACAAACTTCCTGGTAAAGGGTTTTCAGTGGTGAAATACCTTTGGACAACATGGAATGTTCCCAAGTTTTTCAAGGGGAAGGGGAGTTTGTTACTCTAGCCCAGGCTGACCTGCAACTCAAACTCACTTTGTTCCCAGACTGGCTTCAAACTCAAGGTGATCCTCCTTCCGCAGCCTCCTGAGAGCAGTGCTAGGATTAAATGTGTGAGCCACCCACATCTAGCTAATATATACAATTTTATCATAGAAGTTTACCCATTCAGTATAAGGTCAGGCTTTTCTAATGAGCCAATTTTAGAAATTCCATTTGAATTTCTTTCTAAAGGGACAAATTTATGGAGACTTTGCACTTTCCTGTGGGAACTGTTCTGCCTGGCCTGGCAGTGCAGACAATACGGCACACAGAAGCAGGAGACCAAGCACCAGCAGTTCAGCAGCTCTCTAGGGCTTTTCTCTGCTCTAAAATGAGGGGTTAGACCATTTTAACTGTATCATTCTCTAATGCTAGTAGTTGCTCCCATAACTTTGAAAAAAAGGCATCAGACCAGAGTATTAAAAAATGAAATTCAAGGGCTGGAGAGATGGCTTAACAGTTAAGGTGTTTGCCTGCAAAGCAGAAGGACCTGAGAGTTCAATTTCCCCGTACCCACATAAAGCCAGATGCACAAGGTGGTGCTCTTGTCTGAAGTTTGTTTGGAGGTGGCTCTGGAGCATCCATTCATTCTCTCTCTCTCTCTCTCTCTCTCTCTCTCTCTCTCTCTCTCTCTCTGTCTACCCCTTTCTCTCAAATAAATAAAATATTTTTTAAAAATGAAATTCAAGTCGGGTGTGGTGGTGCATGCCTTTAATCCCAGTACTTGGGAGGCAGAGGTAGGAGGGTCACCATGAGTTGAGGACAGCCTGAGACTACATAGTGAATTCCAGGTCAGCCTGGGCTAGAGTGAGACCCTACCTTGAAAAACCGAAGGGGAAAAAAAAAAAGTCGTAATTATCAGCAAACCAACATTTATTGATTCTATGATTCTATTTGATCTTTTTTAACTTTATTGAGAGCTTTCATATACATAGATCATAAGCCATTATGATTCCCTCTCCACCCTCCATCATATCTCTTCCCCCTCTCAATTAGTCTATGCTTTGTTTCAGCATTGTCATCTTTTCCTCCCGTTATGTGCAGGTATTATCAGGCACTGTGAGGTCATGAATATCAAAGCCATTTTGTATCTGGAAGTTTGCATTGTAAGCAGTCCTACCCTTCCTTTGACTCTTACAATCTTTCCACCCCCTCTTCCCCAATAGACCCTGATCCTCGGAAAGTATGATAGAGATGTCCCAGTGCTGAACACTCCACTGTCACTTCTCAGCACTATGGCGTCTTTTGAGTTATCCCAGTGGCCACCTCCATCTTCTCTAGACAAGAGTGAGAGCATATGGATATGCTCTTTTATAAAAAAAAGTGCTTGTATGGGAGTTTAGCCAGAAAGCAGCTGGTGTTACTCCCCTAGGGCTCCTGACCCTCCCCCACTATGGGGTTTTTATTAGGTCTTCAGTACCAGGCGTGCTTTCTCTCCTTTGGAGCAGACCTCCAGTCCAGTTACATAGCAATTGGTTTCCCCCACAATAGACATGCCACTGTTGCCCAGTTGGCACATTTGGCCTGGCTGGCCAGTCTTAGGCTTGCAAGGCCCACTTCTGTTCACCACCATTGATGACTTCTCTCCCATAGGGCTGCATGCAGCCATAGCTTTTTCCAGCTCTGTCAACTGGTTAACAGGTTTCCAGCTCAGCTCCAGCTTTATTTCTCAGTGACCTGCAGCCCAAGCATATGTGGTCTTCAGCAATAGGGTCTTACCCTCTCATTCTGGTGGGCAACCAAGAACCTTGGCAATGGCCTGTAATGTCTTGGGGGACTCAGGAACCTCCCTGGCCAACAACTCACTGAAAGGTATCCTATCCCTGCCACTGAAATTTTTCTATTAGCAGTCTATGGTTACTGACTGGGAGAACATATGAGGAAGAACGTATGGTGTTTGGCTTTCTGGGCCTGAGTTACCTCAGTATGATCCTTTCCCGATACATCCATTTCCCTGAAATTTTCATAATTTCATTTTTCTTTATAGCTGAATAGTACTCCATTTTATAAATATCCATTCATCAGTTGAAGGACATCTAGGCTGGTTCCATTTCCTAGCTATTGTAAATAGAGCCACAATAAACATGGAAGAGCAAGTATCTCTAAGATAGTGACTAGAGTCCTTAGGATACATGCCAAGGAGTGGTAGAGCTAGGTCATATGGTTAATCTATTTTCAGCTCTCAGGAACCTCCACACTGCTTTCCACAATGGCTGTACCAGTTTATATTCCCACCAGCAGTGTAGAAGGGTTCCTGTTTTTCCACATCCTCAGCATTTATTGTCATTTATTTTCTTGATGGTAGCCATTCTGACAGGAGTAAGATGGAATCTCAGAGTAGTTTTAATTTGCATTTCCCTGATTGCTAAGGAGGTAGAACATATTTTAGACGTTTATAGCCCATTTGTATTTCTTCATTTGAGAACTATTCAGTTTCTTAGCCCATTTTTTGATTGGGTTGTTTGATTTCTTATGTTGGTTTCCTGTGTTCTGGAATTTGTTTTCTTTGATTCCTTTAATTTCGTCTTTGATTTCTTTGAGCCCAGTTAAAATCATTCCTTTAAATTCTTTGTCACCATTTTGTCTATCTCAGTCTCACTAAAGGTCATTTCTGGTGGATTGATAGTTTTTGGTGGAATCGTATTATTTCGAATTTTTGTGTTTCCTATAGAGATTTTTGCATCTTGAATTAATTCAATGCTTGAGTTTCCTAATTGTCTGCTATAATCTTTTACGTGTGGATCAACAGTTACATATCTTTAAGGTGGGAGCCTAGTGTGCCAGGTGTGGCTCTTATATTACTCCAATCGTGACCACAGAAGTGTCCCAATAGTTGTAGTTGCCTACTTTGTAAATATTCTAGTGAGCTACTTGGAGCAAAATACAGGTCTAATATGTTAATTGGTCAATATACACACATAAACCTACACAGTGTATTTATGCAAGGGCAGGGATTAAACAGGTAATCTAAACAAAGCCAAAGTACCAACGGGTGTGTGTTGACTCCCATCCTTAATCCTTTTGGCTGGGAGGCTGAGCTCCAGGTCAGCCTGGAACTGAGACCCCACCCCCAAGAAAGACAGGGAACTGTAAATCTAGAAATATCAAATATGACAAATTCCCTTTGAAGACCCAGCTTATTTAAAAATCAGTCAACTCTGGCAGGCCCTGTTACCTCTAGGTGTGGCTCTGCTCTCACCCAAGCTGAGCCTGAGTCTGCCACCTAGATCAGCTGTGTTGGATGCTGGTGGCCCCTTCTATTTAATCTTAATTTTAGTGTTGCTGGAATTGTTCTGCTTGCATGCTCTTACTGTAGACATTCTTCCCTTCTCCCAAATTTGAGCCATCAGAATTACCCCTAAATGCTAGACTTAGTTAGAGGTTCTGTTTTCAGTTATCTCATTTAAAAAAAATTATATTGATTAAAATACTGGGGCTGGCAGATGACTGTTTTCAGATGAGTCGACATCTGGTAGCCATCTTCTTTCTACAGTTATATATACGTAATTAAATTCTGAGAATAGAATTAGTGTCTTCCCTTGAAAGAACTGGGACATTTACACTAGCGTCTTACCCTGTTCATTCTAGATCTAATTTGGAGGAATATCATGATTTCAAATGAGATATCTGCTGAATGTGATAGCACATGCCTGTAATCCCTGTGTTCAGTGGCAGGAGAGTAGGTTGCTGCTAAGACTGATTTCTTCACTGTTGCCATGGCTTGGAGTCACCACACTCAAGATGCAGAGTTCTGATGGCCTTGGTTGCAGGGGGCTGAGGGAGTATCTGGCCCTTGCAGCTTCTGTAGTCTCTCACAGTGGAAGAGTACACCAAACAGGAAGGATGCTTAGATGCTGGCTGATTTAAAGAGTGCATACAGTACCTACTGCAGCCTCAAACATACATTATGTGTGGATGGAGATAGATGATGGATAGATAGCAAAAACTAAGTTACATTGTGTTCTGTTACACAGGTGCAGGCATGTAATGAGCAGGCAATTGAATTTGATCAAATTGTAGTTCTGTGAATTTGATGAAGGCTGAAGGGATAGTGGGGGAAGGGAGTTAAGGGTGTATGTTTTTGTCAATTATTAGCCAAGTAATTTAAGCTGCCTAAGTAGAGGGAAATATTTGGGAAGGGCGATAAATATGAAAAGATATCTATCAGGGCAAAGTTCCCTGTTGGGGTCAGGATCATTGGAGATGGGTACCAGAGAGAGGGAGCTAAAAAGGCTATAGTTGGGGAAAGTGATAGTGTTTGAGCTCACAGATTTTGGTTACTGGTATGACAAGCTGGTAGCTACGTTATAAGTCAGGCATAGAAGGCAAGATTATAAAAGGTGAGATACAAAAGGAACTCAGAAGCCGGGCGTGATGGCGCACACCTTTAGTCCCAGCACTCGGGAGGGAGGCAGAGGTAGAATTGCCGTGAGTTTGAGGCCACCCTGAGACTACATAGTGAATTCCTGGTCAGCCTGGTCTAGAGCAAGACCTTACCTCAAAAAAAAAAAAAAGGAAGAAAGAAAAGGAATTCAGGCCAAGCCATTGAGAGGATCATCTTTGTGAATGTCCGTTATCAATAAATACTGAAATAGTGTTAAAGAAACTAAGAGTGAGACAGGAACTAAGGTCTTAAAAACACAGGAGAGGGACTAGAGACTATGGTTCTAATCGAGGCAGCAGCAAAGAAGACAAACCCCTGCTTCCAGGCCCCATGGTGGAGAGAAAGAGAAGAGGGAGAGGCCTGCAGGTGAAGCCAGTCACTGCGGGGATTGAGAGGGCCGAGGGTTTGTCTGTTTCTAATACACATATGAAAACAACACGTCTCTCTGTGAGTTCCACTGTTTTGTGAGGCAGTCTCATTTATCTGAAGATTACCAATTAGGCTAGACTTGCTGGCCAGTGAGCCTCAGGGACCATCCTGTCTCTACATCCCCAGTGCTGGGATTATAAACACGCCCCCATATCCAGTAGTTTTATGTGGGTGTTGGGAATCTAACTCAGGTCCTCTTATTTGCAAAGCAAGCACCTTACCAACTGAGCTATTCCCCTCCCCCACCAGCCTAATGGTTGATCATTTCCACCAATTAATATCCCTTTTATTTCAAGTTACAGAATACTCATGCTAGTAACATGAATAAAAGAATTGCTTCTATGTTCTATGAGAAAGCCATGAGACAAGGGACTAGCCTTGTGTTTGGGAGACATGGGACCATTGTAAAGGGAATAGTCAGTATTTGGTGGTATTGCATTCAGGCCTAGCATTTGAAGGTCTGTTTGTTGTTGCAAGAGAAACTAGAACTATGAGATTTTGTGTGTAAGACTTACAGTAGTGGCCTTTGGTATGTATAAGGTAAGAGGCAAAGCCTTGATTAGAGAAGTGGCTTCCTTGATAGACCAGCGGTGTCTGTGCCTGCAGGTGTAAGCAGAGCCACTATCCAGGAGCACATCCACTTACATATTCGTTTACTACTCAAACAGATCCCATCTCCTTGTGTTTTTAACTTTGAATTCTGTGGTCATAGAGTTACCTTAGAAAGGAAGCACAGTTAGCCTTTTATGGCTTGAACACCTCATGAAAATTAGACCTCATCCAATTGAACATGGCTGCTGGTAGAGAACAGTTGAAGGTTCTTTAAGCCTCAAAAAATACCACGAGGGCCAGCTGGGTTTGGTGGTGCCTGCTTTTAATCCCAGCACTTGGAAGCAAAAAGGTAGGAGGATCACTAAGAGTTCCAGGTACTCCGGGACTACAAAGTGACTTCCAGGTCTGGGCTAGAGTGAGGCCCTACCTCAAAACAACAACAAAAACACTGAATTCGTAAATTTAATATTATAAAGACTTTATTGTTTTCTTCAGAACTTTCAGTTTTCTGTCAGTCACAGTGATGATAAAAGTTTTGGATTGAAGTAATAGAGTAACAACAATCTTGTTTGCCTCTATGTAACCTTAGCAGAGAAGTAAACCACAGACAGCTCTGGGCTTAGCTTCCTTATCTTCCTTATTGAAAATTCATGCTCTACCTACTTCACTAGGCAGCTGCTGAGTATAAGTGAGAATGTAGAAAGCTTAAATCTTTATTTCATGTGGGTGCTTTATTTTACTCTATTAAAGATTGTAACTAATTTAGCTGAAACCAGTGAGACTGCTTAGAGAAAACATTTTAGATACTAGAATATACTTAAAATGTAAGAAACCTGAGCCACGTGTGGACGGTGTTCCCTCGTAATAGCAACACTCAGAAAGATGGTGAGCTCAGCCTGGCATGGTGGTGCACACTTTAATCTCAGCACTTGGGAGGCAGAGGTAGGAGGATCACTGTGAGCTTGAGACCACCCTGGGGCTACAGAGTGAGTTCCAGGTCAGCCTGGGCTAGAATTAGACCCTACTTTGAAAAGAAAGAGGGGGTGAGTTCAAGGCCAGTCTGGATTACATAGTGAGACCTTGACTCAAAAAAAAAAAAAAAAAAAAGAAAAAAAAGAAAAGAAAAAAGAGCCATGTATATTATACACCTGTAATCCCAGACTACAGACAGAGTTCCAGGCCACCAAGGGCTGCATAGTAAGACTTGTCAAAATAAATAAGTGGAAAATCTGTTGGGGAAAGTGGGTTTGTAATGTATTTCCAAAAGTAGCTTTTCACTGAAAGGTGACCCTGCTGCTAGTATCCCTGAGATCCTGGCTGAAAAGCATCTTCTCTGGTTCTGTAAGCAAGACATTGGGAACAGCTGATAGAGAATGCCTTTGGTCTTACCGTCACCTTCCCTTCCCCTCTTGTTTGTTTTCCATCAAAGTTGCTCAACACGTGAGGTCTTTGCGAGGTTTAATGAGTGAGTCCTTTCTAGCAGCACTTAGTACATCACTCAAAAGAACAAGTCTTAACTGAGAAATACAGGCTACCTCATTCTCACAGTAATTTTAAGTTCCACTGATGAAGACTTTAAGACAGGTTCCTCAAAGGAAGTTAAAAATGACAACTCCATGGTGGCCTGCGTTTAGAGTACGAGGTGATAAAATCTTCATCACAGCAGCTGGGAGTTCCAGTCTTTTGGAATAGTTACTCCTTTTTATTAGTGGCTTGGTTGTTATGCAGCCATGGGAGGAAAAAGCTGAACATCAAAATCATCAACAATATGCCTGAAAGACAAAATACAGTGCAAGTAAGCCAAGACCGTCTTTAAGAAGGTGTTAATGACTATTGGGGTATAAATTAATATTGTTATTCTCATATTTTTTCAACTATAAATCTGTTTTTAAAAGTATATATACTTGGAGGCTGGAAACATGGCTCAGTGGTTAAAGGTGCTTGCTTGCAAAGCCTGATGGCCTGGGTTCAGTTTCCTAGTACCCATGTAAAGCCAGATGCACAAAGTGACACATGTATCTGGAGTTTGTTTGCAGTGGCAAGAAGCCCTGGAGTGCCTGTTCCCCCTCCCCCTTTTTTCTCAAATTAATTTTAAATATTTAAAAGTAAAACAAAATCTGATTTTAAAAAAACTGAGCTCAATTTTCCAGTGTAAAATAAAGGAAAGTGACTCAAGTTCTAATTAATGTCATGAAGAGATTGTGCAGTAGTTTTTTAATTCATAATGTATTTAGGCTTAGAGTTCTGGGTATATTCAGGTTACAAATGAGTTTTTATCTTCCTCTTGTTTGGAAATCATAGAAAACCTTAATGTTTGACTAGCATGTTGATGCCATAACATTTTTTTTGCCATAACATTTTAAAAAGACAAGTCTGTTTGCAAATAAAGTCTTTACTTTTTAAATATTATTTATTTATTTATTTATTTATTTATTTGCAAGAGAGAGAATGAATGTGCCAGGGTCTTCTGTCACTGCAAATGAACTCCAGGTGCATGTACCACATTGCGTATATGGCTTTATGTGGGTCCTGGGGAATGGAACCCAAGCACACAGACTTTGCAAGCATAACCTCTAACCACTAAGGCATCTCCCCAGCCCTCAAATCAAGTCTTTAAAGAACTGAGACACAATTTCAATATTAGCTAACTAAAAATTTCTACTTCCTTTTTTTAAAACAATTTTTTTAAGCCTGGCGTGGTGGCACACGCCTTTAATCCCAGCACTCGGGAGGCAGAAGTAGGAGGATCACCGTGAGTTCAAGGCCACCCTGAGACTACATAGTGAATTCCAGGTCAACCTGGGCTAGAGTGAGACCCTACCTTGAAAAAAACCAAAAAAAATTTTTTTATTTGTAAGCAAAGAGATACAGATAAAGAGAGCGAGACAGAGAGAGTATGGACACACCAGGGCTTCTAGACACTGCAAACGAACTCCAGATGCATGTGCCACTTTGTACATCTATCTGGCTCATGTGAGTCCTGGGGAATTGAACCTAGGTCCTCAGGCTCTGGAAGCAAGCACCTTAACCGCTTAGCCATCTCTCCAGCCCCTCAATTTCCTTTTTAAAGTTAGAATTAGAAAACAAGACATTACATTTTAAATTTTTTCCAAAAATGAAATTGTAATTAAATAGAATTTGCCAAATTTTGTTCATTTTGAGATAGGATCTCTTCTAGCCCAAGCTGGCCTCAAACTGGCTAATGTAGTTAAGGCTGGCCTTGAACCTTTTTTTAATATTTGTTGGAGAGAGAGAGAGAGAGATTGGGTACACCAGGGCCTATTGCTACTACAAATGAACTCCAGATACATGTGCCACTTTGTGCATCTGGCTTTACATGGCTGCTGGTGAACTGAACCTGGACTGTCAGACTTTGCAAGCAAGTGCCTTTAGCCACTGACCCATCTCTCCAGCCTGACCTTAAACTTTGGATCCTCCTGCCTCTGCCTTTCAAGTCCTAGGATTACAGGCAGGCATGACCGTGCCCAGTCTGCAGTGCTGGGAATCAAACCATGCTAGCTGTGAACTTACTGTAAAGCTTCAGGAGTTGGGGTTTTGCTTATTTTTGTTTTGGTGATTAGTTTTAGAATTTGTTTATTCCAGGCAGTGAGGTAGGAGGAGGTTTCTTGGTAAGACGAGGTCTTGTTATGTAACCCTGGCTGTTCTGGAACTTAATATGTAGGGGAGGCTGGCCTCAAATGTAGAACAGGCCTGCCTTTACCTCCCGATTGTTGCAATTACACGTGTGCACTACTATGATGGGCTGTTTTTCTTTTTGTTTATTTTTTGCTACTGTTTGGATTTTTTTTTTTTTTTTGAGGTAGGGTCTCACTGTAGTTCAGGCTGACTGGAAATTCACTGTGTAGTCTCAGGGTGGCCTTGAACTCGTGATCCTTTTACCTCTGCTCCCAAGTGCTAGGACTAAAGGCATGTGCCACCATGCCAACTTGAGTAAATATTGAGTGAATACTTTTAACAATAAGGCCATATCTGACAGCAGAGCTTCCTTGCATAGAAAGCACAGATTTGAATAATATATTTTTTGGTTTTTATTTGGGTGATTTGATTGTTTGGGGAATGAACGTCTTTTAAAAATGTTTTTGTAATAGCCACAAACAATGTGTTGTCTTCTGTGTGACTACACAAACCCCACACTTTCTTTCCCTGCTCTCTGGTTTATGGCCTATCATAAGACTTTTCCCCATTATTTTCCTTTAATGTGAGATATTTTTTACAGTATATTCTGGGAACAGATTGTAGTAAATATCATTACTTCACATTCTTTTTTTTTTTTTCCTTTTTTGGTCTTTCAAGGTAGGGTCTCCCTGTAGCTCAAGCTGACCTGGTATTCATTATATAGTCTCTAGGTGGCCTCGAACTCTCAGCAAGTCTACCTCTGCCTCATGAGTGTTGGGATTAAAGGCCTATACTGGCCTTAAACTTGCTTTTAGTGGAGGCAGGCCTCAGCCTCCTGAATAGCTGGGATTACAAGCCTGGGAAACAGGCTCAATTAAAAGGTTAATTGGGTTGGTGCATTCCTTTAATCCAAGCACTGGGAATGTGGAGGTAGGAGGATCACCATGAGGCCACCCTGGGACTACGTTGTGAGTTCCAGGTCAGCCTGGGCTAGAACAAGACCCTCCCTTGAAAAACCACACACAGCAATTAAAGCCTGCCATCTTGGCTTCAATTCCCCAGCACCCATGTAAAGCCAGATGCAAAAAGGTAGCATATGCATCTGGTGTTTATTTGCAATGGCAAGAGACCCTGGTGCATATATACACATAAGCACACACGCATGCACATGCACGCGCAATTAACTTTTTTAAAGATTATTTTTGAATGGAAGTGATCATGTATTGCTGCCTCCAGCTCTGATAAAAAATAACTTTAAAGGATACCCCCTTCACACACACACACACACAAAAAAAAAAATAATGCTATTTTGAGTATGTTAACTACATTTTTCTTTTATTCTTTTATTCTTTTTTTTTTTGCCAAGGTAGGGTCTCGCTCTAGCCCAGGCTGACCTGGAATTCACTCTGTATTCTCAGGATGGCCTTGAATCATGGCGATCCTCCTACCTCTGCCTCCCGAGTGCTGGGATTAAAGGCGTGCACCACCACGCCCGGCTTACATTTTTCTTTTTTCTTTCTTTTTTTCTTTTTTGGTACCTACTTTGGAAATTGGCACATTATAATGACATTCTGTGTCACATTTTTAAATATCCCAATATCTCAGACAAATATATTAAATAAAAATACACTTACCTAAAGAAGGAGCCAGCCAGTATACTATAAAAAATTGATAGAAAGCTTCATCAAAGCATGTGAAATGCAGTGAAAGTGCCAAAGCTGGATTAAACAGAGCTCCTGTTATACTTCCTCCTGTAATAGTAATAAGTAGTAAAAGACAGTTAATATGAACACAATATCCCAGGATCCTTCTGGATATAAGCCCACTATTATTATATCAGTCTCTATTTACTTGAGAAGCCAGGGGTGAACTGAAGGCTTTGTGCATGCATAGCATGTGCTCTACTGCTGATAATACCCCTTTGTATTTAAAACAAAAAGTAAGGGGCTTGGGAGATTGTTCAGTGTTTAAAGAGGATTGCTTGCAAACCTGCCAGCCTGGGTTCAATTCCCCAGCCACCCATATAAAGCCAGTCAGACATTCATTTGTAGTGATGAGAGACCCTGACATGTGTGCCCTTGTGTGAAATACACATACAAATAAAAATTTTTTAAGGTAAAATAGCCAGGAGTGGTGGTGCATGCCTTTAATACCAGCACTAATAAGGCAGAGTTAGGAGGACCACTGTGAGTTCAAGGCCACCCTGAGACTACATAGTGAATTCCAGATCAGCCTGGGCTAGAGGGAGACCCTACCTCGAAAAACCAAAAAAAAAAAAAAGGTAAAATGGGGCTGGGGAGATGAGATGGCTGGGCAGATAAGGGCGCTTTCTGCAAGCATGAGGGCCTGAGACTACCGCACCCACATAAATAGCTAGGTATGGCCATGCATGATTGTAACCCCAGTTCAAGACCAGAGAATTTCTGGGGCTTTGGCAAACTGCAGTTCTGGATTGAGAGACACTATCTCAAGGAAATACGTGGCTGAACAGTAGAGGAAGGAAGAATACCCAACATTTTCCTCTTGCCTCCAGGTGCTTGTGAGTGCATCTGCACGCGAGTGCATCTGCACATATGTGAAGCACATGTGCATACATAGCACACACCCGACACCATAATACACTATACATGTAGCAAAAAAGTAAAATGGTCCAAAATATTATTGCTGGATCCATTTTTTCCCTGTCAGCAGAGTCCTTAAAACATGACTGAATAGTAGATCTCAATAAACTCATTATAAATATTAAGCAGCAGGGCTTGTCTGGAGATGGCTTGGTGAGTAAGGGACTTGCTGTGCAGGCAAGAGGGCCTGAGGTCAATCCCCAGCACCCACAGAGAAGCTGGATGTGGCCATCATATCCCCAGTGCTGAGGGCAGAGATGGGAGAGGTGCTGGGGTTCACTCATCAGCCAGTAACCAGAAAGTAGCAGCTCCAGGATCGGTGAGAGACTCCATGTCAAGAAAATGAGGGCACTTGTTCGCTGCTTTCTGCACCTGTGCCTACAGGGAGCACACATCTGCATGCACACACACCAAAACCCAAACCTAAGAAGTGACTGAGCAGAAGCATGATGTTCAGGATTCGTATTCTAGTTCTACTTCCAGGGTTTATGGTTCTGGCCACATAGCAAGTGAGGGAAGGCTGGATGGCTGACCAACACTGCTCACAGAGCTGTGGCTCTATGGTCCAAAATTCCCCCTAGAATGTCCCTAAGAAAGTGACATTTCTGGTAGTTATTATATCATCTAGACATAGATCTTCACAAGTTACACACTAACATTTACCATAGCCTGTTGTCTTCACAAAATGGGGTGATGTTGACAATTAAGTGACCCTTCAATCAGATTTCCCTGGGCAAGCTGAGAACAATGAAGCTCTGCTGACAAGAAGCTTATGGGCAATGGACTAAACTCACTGGATGGCTGTTTGTTTCGAGCTACCAGCCTGACAGCCTGTCATTTTACGGACCTTCTGAGTCATTCTTGAAGTCAGATCCTGGGAAGTTAATCCCGATGAGATTTGGCTCTCCTTGCCATTCTGTAACAGAACTGTTTGGTGGGCATCTGGTCATTTCAGTTTGATTTCACAAAAAATCGAGTCCTTTTACTTATACCATGGGTAGAAAGATAAAGACATGCAGATCTTTATAATATCATATGAGTTAAGATCATGCAAGTGACCTGTGGCTTTTTATCAGTAGAAATGGACCAGTTTTGTTCAGTTCGAGAGGGGAATACACAGCATTTTCCCTCTCTTGCACCGGGAACTGACAGGACGCACAGACATGACACTGACATTTGAATGGCAGGACTGACAGGTAGTGTTTGTCATTCTCATTGGACAATGCTCTGAGCACAAAAGGTAAGCCGGTCTATGCCATTGGAGGACAAGAAGCCACAAGGAGGAAAACCAAAGCTTCCAAAACAAGTGTCCCCAACAGTCGGGCATGAGTGAGACCTCAGCTCTCACCATCCACTCTGGTCAATTGTGGCTGCACAGCGCCTCGGAGTGTTTGCCCACCTAACCTCAGTCAGGAAAAATAATTACTGTTATTTTGAGTTTATAGGTTGTTACACAGCAACAGCTGTAAATAATACAGAAATCTCCATCACACGTGGGTTCTGTGTTAACAAGAGCCCAAAACAGGGCATTGGCTTTGCTGTTTTACTATATAATTCCTTGTTGTGGGGGGCTGTTCTATGTACTTTAGGATATTATTGGCATCTCTGTCTCCCACCCACTAGATAGGAGTTACATACTTTTCTCCACATTGTAACAATAAACTATCTCCAGGGCTGGGGAGAAGGCTGTGCAAACAGGAAGACCTGGGTCTGATCCCAGCACTCATGTAAAAAGCCAAGTGTGGCCACACACAGCACTGGAGAGAGGAGAGACAGGAACATTGCTGGAGCTCACTGTTCAGCCAGTCTAGCCCATGAACTACAAGCTCCAGGTTCAGGGAGATCTTGTCTCAAGGAACAGACACCACACACACTAAATGTTTCCTGGTGCAAAATCCTCCCAGTTGAGAACCACTGTCCTAAAGAAACACTGATACCTATATGTACAAGAAAACACATATATACATATATGTATATATGTACTAGAGAACTATATATGTGGCTATTTCTAATTGCAAAGAACTGTGAAAACTCTGAATTTCAGTTCATAGAAAGATTGTGAAACAAACAAGTTTATAATACCCTGAAGTATTTTTTTAATTTATTTATTTGCAAGCAGAGAGACAGAGAATGGATGTATCAGGGCCTCCAGGCGATGCAAACAGACTCCAGATGCATGCCCCACTTTGTGCATCTGGTTTTACCTAGGTACTGGGGAACTGAACCAGGGTTGTTGGGCTTTGCAGGCAAACTCCTTAACTGCTGAGCCATCTCTCCAGCCCTATCCTGCAGGATTTTTAAATAGAGAAATGTCTAGGAACGTAGATATCAAGACAAGTCATTAAACAACTGCTATGAAAAAGGCTGCAGAAAGTAAGGTATGATTTTTTTCAATGTTAATATGAACACAAAATGCATATTTCATAAGGTATTACTTATACCTACCGTAAAAGAACTTAAGGAGTTTGGAAGAACACAACATATTCACAGGTCTACTCACCTGATGGAAAAGAAAAGTCAGGCATGGAGGATGACAGTTAAAAACACTTGTGATCCCAGCATTTGGGAGGCAGAGGCTATACAGTGAGTTCAAGGCCAACTTGGGCTACAGAAAGAGGAAGGATGGAGAGAATGGGGAGAAAAAGAACTTAGTGTTTCAGGTTTCTACAGAGAACATCTATCTTTATATATTGTGTAACCAAAATTATTTAAAAAGAATCAGGCACAGAACTATCAGAAAGTGGTTTTGACAAACCATTGACTAATTAATGACTTTTGAAGGAGAAATGATAGTGTATGTAGAGGAAGATATTGGGGAAATGGAACTGGCTCACTGCCAAGACTTGGTGGACAGCCTGGACATAACCCGTCCCCCCAAGCAAGGCTTACAAATCTAGCACTGAGGTTTCTCAATATTCCTAAAGGGAATCAATCTCTGTGATAGGAAGAGGCTAGTTAAAGCCATGTAAAGTCTCATGTTTAAGCCAGAAAGTCAGCTTACTAACAGTGGAGCCTAACCCTTTCTTAACTGGAATATCTTCGCTTTCCAGGGTACCAGTTTCCAATACAATCAATCATCAAACACGGAAAAAACATCACTGTCCAGATCTGAAAACAGCTTTCCACAAGTCTCCCCCCTGGGAAGCTCCCAAAGCCTGCATCTCTGCTTTCCGTTGCTGCTTCACACTGTTTTCTCCTAGCTGAGTAACTAAGCTAGCTGGCTGTTTTTAGACTGTTGCTTTATACAGACCTGGAAGAATGATACCCCACTGTTCACAGAGGTTTTGGAGAACACCTGAGGATTTGTACACACACACACCTTACACATTTCATATAAAAGTTGTTAACTCATATTTTCCTCAACTCATCCCAAAAGTGAGACATGAAAGAAACAAGAAAAACTAGGGGGATATATAATAAGGGAAAGATGCCCTAGGATCTAGCTTAACCTTCCTGCTGAGTCAAGGAACTAACTGATATTGCCAAAATTGCCTACAAACATAATATATGCTTTCCTAAAGATACTTCAAACAGGATGTTAAAGACAATAGATGAACTGTGTTCACTTAGGGCCAAACTGTTTGCAAAGGTGACTTTTACTATTCAGCTCTCCTCTCATCCCTGCAGCCTCATAAAACCGCCTTGCAATTTCATTTACAAAAGGAAATTCTTTAAGGCTAAAAATAAGCCAGTTCACTTTTGTTGTTGTTGTTTTGATGCCTCGCTCTAGCCCATATTGACCTGTAACTCACTCCGTAGTCCAGGCAGGCCTTGAACTCATGGTGATCCTTTTACCTCAGCCTTTTAAGTACTGGGATTTTATGTGTCAACCACTGGCCTTAGTTCATCTGTTCTACTTTTAAACTTTAAATTTGAAGCTTTGCTTAATCTTTAGACTGTTGCAAATTACATTCTTTGAGAAATGTAACCCAGCCGCAGGATCATTTTATATACATATACATACATACATCACACATACGCAAACACACATGTGTGCACTATCTTAAGACCCCCGAGCCTGCGGCTTGGGATTCTGGCCTGTCCTTTTGCTATGTGACTCTCCAGAAATTCCTAAACTTTACTTCATCCTGGCTTCTCCTGAAATTCTTGTCCACAGCGCAGTCAAGGGCCGGGCTTTTCCTGAGTGGAAACCCCTGAGGGGGAAGGGACCTTTTCCTCAGGCCGCCAGTGGATGTGTTAGGCTGGCTCCCTGCCACACTGCTAATAAAAGGAGTCGGGAACAACACAAATATCAACTAGGCAAAATAATCAAGTTCTGCTGGAAACCTGTGGGAAATCAGCAGGATACCATAATAATAACAAAAACACTTCCTCAGCCCTTAGTTTATGGCAGAAACTCAGCTAAAAACTTGCAATACTATTCCTCATACTCTTGTGGGTTAGTAATATCCATTTTAAAGATGAGGAAACTAAGGCCCAACTAAGAAGCCTATGGAGGCAGCCTAACTCCAAACCTGGCTGTTGCCCAAGATAATGGACTGTATAGTCAAAAGTTGGAGATGGGTGAAACTGGTTTTCATTTGTAAACTGGTGACATAATTCATTTCATATAGTTCTTGCTTTAAAAGAAAACACATGTAAAGAACTTAGGTTTTTCTCTTTTGACCAATCTCACCTACATTCATGGCTTAGGAGGATACTAAAAACCCTGAATGGAATAATGAATGAATTAAAAATACTACAATTTCTTCAGTCTATTAATTTATCTTGAAAGCCTTTGGACATACAATATGGGATACCCACACAGGCATATTTTATTTCACTTGGGAAGTCAATAAATACATAAGCGGTAATGACAGCAATGACCTCTGTCTGCATAACTACAAAAATTTTTAATTTCCATAAAATGTATGTAACATGAAATGTGCAACTTGCTGTTCTTTATATTCACAATGCCATTTGGCCAATGTTTTCTTTTTTATTCCCTTTTTTTTCCCCAAAAAAATTTCAAATGGTTTTCTGTTGCTCAAAACACCAATTCTGTACCCACTAAGCAGGAGGTCCCCATTGTTTCCTTCTCCCCAATTCTTGTAACCCTTCCTCAAACTTCCTCTTTAAATGTTCTTGTTTTAGAAATGTCCACTTAAGTGCAGTCACAGGATATGTGTCCTTAGCATATTTTTTAAAGTTTTTTTTCTTGCAATATATGCCAGAACTTCATTCCTTTCTACAGCTAGTGATCAATGTGTGTGCTTTGTAACTCTGAGGTGCCTGCTGCAGAAATGCTGATAACGAAATGACTGCCGAGCTGACACTCGTCAGTAAGATGGGACCAACGTGCTCCCCAGTGGGTTGCTGCAAAGATCAAGATAGCCTGTGTTCATTTCCTAGCAGGTGCTTTGGTCTAGAACTAGGAATACTCTTATCTCTCTTATTCTGACAACGTGGAAACAATAAATTGTGACTTTCTATAACTAGTTGTAATCAGTAATTATATATTTGGTTCTACCCCTGCAGCCCCAAGTCCTGTCCAATACTGTACCCACTAGCTACAGTATAGTGTGACTAGTGAGCACCTGAAATTTGGCTACTGCAAAGGAGAAACTGGATGCTTCATTTTAGCTCAATTAAACCTGACAGCCACATGGGTCTAGTGGCTTGGTGAAGTGAACGAGGCAGTGAACGTCTAAGCAACCTTGCTTTCATAATGGGATCACCCAGGGAACTTTGAAATAGACCGCTGCCTAGGCTCCTTCCCAGGGCAAATAAATATTAATGTCGGCACCCAGAATGGGTGTATTGTTAAAGCTCCCAGGTGATTCAAACACAGTGTTGAAAATCCTCCCTTTCAGGGATCATTTCACTCTTGCTTCTCCTACCCTGTAATTAGTAATCCTGTTTAAAGGGGCAGTGTTTCAGATCCCTTAAACTGGTACTTTACACATTCCTTCCCTAGATTTCCTCTTATCTAAAACTTCAAATATCATGCTTTTCTTCCTTCCAGATCACTGTTACTTATAGGGAATGCTCTTTTTGTATCTTTTCCTGCAGTGCTGGGGATTGAACCCAGGGCCTAGGCATATAAATTACTCTAGCTCTAAACTGTGTCCTGAGCCTGAGAATGGCAAGAATTATATACATCATTCTTTTATGGAACCGGAACTCTGTTAAAGGCATAGAAGCTGAAGAACACCACCTTTACAGCAATCAACAAATCATGTAGCCTAGGCTGGTCTCAAACTCATTACGTAGCTGAGGCTAGCCTTGAACCAGTGGTCCTCCTGCCCTTCCCTCCCAAATGCTAGGATTATAGGCATGCACCACCATGCCAAGTTATTTACTGTTTTTAATTCACAAATACAGAACTAAACTATGGCACAACTGTTTTTACCAGGCACAACCCTATTTATGTACAACAATGTTTCTGCTTTAAACAAAACCTAAAACTCTTAATCCATAAGAAATTATTCATCAACCCCTCAGATATGCATATTACCATTTACACAATGTATTTTCACGTGTCTACTAATAAAATATAGTACTAAAAAAGAGAAAATGGAGTGTGAAACTTTTCATTTTTATCCTAGAGATTAATTATATGTTTAGGAGTCCTGTCTTGAGGTTTGCTTCCACTCAGTTTCAGGGGGATTTTGTGTGTGTGTGGCACTGAGGATTGAACCAAGGACCCATCGTTTCATTTTTAACGGGCAGGTCACCTATTATATTCATGCCCCCAAACATTTTTATAAAGTTGGTATAGTCCCAGTTGGTGTTTTTATTTTTGGTTTCGTGGCAGGGTTAGTTACACTGTAGCCCTGGCTGGCCTAGAACCTGCTATGCAGACCAGACTCGCCTTGAACTTGCCACTATTTTCCTGCCTCTGTCTCCTGAGTGCTGGGATTATAGACATACAGCACCACACGCAAGCATCTTTAATTTCAAGCAAGTGTTCATTTTGAAACACTCAAATTTCTTGATAGTTCTAAATAACTCAAGAGGAATTATTTTTAAAAACGACAATTGGTAAGGAAGAACTAGGAAATGCAACTACAGAATTTTTACTGCCCATTTTTAATTACTAGCCAATCATGTGCCTCGTGCTTTAAATTGGAAGGGACTTTTTGGACTCCGGATCGTTTTTCAGTGAGAGTCAGAAAAGATCTATAATACCCTTTGGGCATGAAAGAGGTAACCGATAAGCTTTCTAACATGAAAACAATCCTTTCGTGGGCTACCTGAACCCTTGGCAACAGGGTATGTTTCAGCACAGTGGTGTCTGCTTTCTCTGAGTGTTCAAAAGAGCACAGAATGTTCTATATAGATCGGCCCTATCAGTTAAGAACCGGCTGCAAAATGGCTAGAATAATGTGGGTGTGGGTGGCATCACTTTGGAGTGGGGGTTTCAAATGTATCTTGGTAAAGAACTTAAGGGTCTCGGGCCATTAGAGGCTGGGCTGTAAGTGGTTTGTGGGAATGACAAACCTGCGTAAGCCAAAAAGGTGAGGAGCGCAGCCAGCAGGTGGATGCGAAGCTTGTTGCGGACCTCCTGGAAGTGCAGCAGAGCGCTGTGGAAAATAAAGGAGCAGATGGCCTCGGTGACGATCGCTTTGGACAGGTCGGCGTGGATGGGGTTCTTGCAAGCCAAGCTCCTCTCGCTGAAGTGGTACTTGGTGAGACCCAGGCTCCACAGGGCACTCACGTAGTACCTGCAGCCTAGGGCGCTCAGGAGCTGAGCCAACAACCTGATGGCCCCCATCTCGGGAGACATGCCCCCCAGCACCATCTGCATCATCACGCCGCACGGGTTGCTGGCCGTGCCCACCAGAGTCAGGCCGTGCACGAGCGAGAAGAAGTAGATCAGGGTCAGCGTCCAGGTGGGGTGCGCAGGGTCCTGCTCGCTCAGCAGCTGCAGCTCGTGGGTGCAGTAGCAGAGCTGGAAGGTGGCTAGAAACTCCAGGACGAAGGCGTGGGCCGCGGGCCTGTGGAGCTGCTGCCTGGCCAGCCCGCGGGCCAGCCCCAGCCCCAGCACGGCCAGCAGCATCAGCCCCAGCGCCGTGCAGCTGTCCCGCACCTCGGGCCAGAGCCCCCGCAGCGCCGACATGGTCCCCTCGCCTCCAGACCCGGCGGCTCGCCGCGACCCGAGAGCGCCCCGGGGCCCAAGTCCACGGCCCCGCCCCGCTCACGCCCCTCGGGGCGGGCCGGCTCCTCCCGCCCCTCCCCGGCCTGCGCTGGGGAGACGGAACCTGAGCCGGGGAGGGGAGGGGAGGCGGCGGGGCGGCGAGGGAGGGACGCTGGCTGAGGGGACAACGGTCAGCCGAGCCTCGCGCGTCCACGCCCTGGGCCGCCTCCCTCGGCCCCAGCCCCGCAGCGGGGGCGCGGAGGGCGGGCGCGAGCCCACTGCGCACGCGCGCTTCGCCCTACACCACCTGCGTATCCTTACCCCGACCTCCAGACCCCGCGCCCCTGCGCCCCCGACCTCCGGACCCCGCGCCCCCTGTGCTCCTAGCGCCCCTGACCTCCAGACCCCGCGCTCCCTGCGCCCGCTTAGCCTCGA